>APFE031735009.1:68284-82084 GCA_000404065.3 Pinus taeda | reverse complement strand
AGATACAATGTATGAACCAACACACACATAGGAATACACAGGAAATGATTCTCGATCGATGGTGGCCAAATCAGATTGAGAGCTTACAGCAAATCAATTGTTAAGACAAATGTAATTGTTGATGGCGGTAGAGGAGAAATCCATCATACAGATCTTAAATCCTAAGAATTATGTATATCTGGGTTTAGAGAGAAATGAGAGAAAGGAAATTTTTATGGAATGATAAGATACATGGATCACTTTTTAAAGACTTAATTTCTACATGCATATAGGAATTATCCATCAATAACTTGATCGAAACGAATCTGCATCTAATGAAAAATATATCTACAAGCTACTTGGAAGAATATTCAACATATATGAAAACACAAAGGGAGATGAACATACTGCAATCCAATAAGTTGGAATCGCCAAAAATGTTGCATTATCTTTTTGAGAAATATTCATACTTCGAGCTTCATAACATTGCCTTCATGAAACCAGGAAAAGGTCCTTTCCAAGAGTTCTTTCTAAATATTCTAAAACTCCCTTAAGTGTTTCTTCCCTCTTTTTATAAGGAGAGGGAGAGCTTGAAAAGTAGTTACAAAATATCTCAGTCGAGCTCTAGCTGTTTGATCGACTGGCTATCTCAACATGTGAAAGTTCTGCTATCCAAATCATTACAAAGGATTCGATTCCTTTCTTGAAAATGAAAAAATTACAGAATAATAGAGATAAGAAAAATGGAATGATGCTTAAGGAAAGTATATCCACACCATTCCTATGATGGCCTCTGATCAGGCCATGTATTTTCCATGGTGTTCCTCTTCAGTTACTCAACCGTTTCACCTATCATTTTCACCTTAACTACTGAATTCCCCACTTTATAGAGATGGGAGTGATAAAATTTGGTGGCCTTCGTGGTGTTCCAGAATCATAACTGCCGACTCATCCATCTTTTAACTCTTCTAAGTTACACTATCAGAACCCAATATCTCCTGTAATATTACCATAGTGCTATATCTAAGCTTCAACTCATTGGAAATTTATTTTTAAAGACATTACAAAAACACAGAGTTCCAATATCCTTGGCCCTTTTATGCTTAGCTCCTCATTTCTTATACACCATAGAACCATTTATTATGACCTGATGCTTAGCCTTAAGGTTCTATGGCATTTTTTTCCTATCGAGGGCCATTTTTCCTTTGTTAAGTGCCTTTTCCCCTTTGGTTCTTTAAGCTCTTCTTAACCATGTGCCGGCCCAATATCGGAGCCCCTCTCATCATAAGTTCTTGAAACACCAATTATTCTAAAGTTTTGACATCCTCAACCTCTAATATGATGTCATCAATCCACGTGGCACCTCATGAGTGGTGACATGTGTCATCCATATTTTTCCCCTTAAGCCCCTCAAAATACCAAAAGTTCCTACCACATGTCCTTTCATACCTCCATGTCATGCTGACATCAGATGCCACTGTAGATTTATCAAAACCAATTGTATGCTACCATGTGTCTTTATTGGAGCTAACCATACGTTTCCATGTGTTTCACTAGAGGAGAGAGAAAAGAGCCCATAAACCTTTGGTTTTGCAATGAAATCTTTCATTAATCCTTTATCGACATTCCCCAACACTTTCTAATACTATTGATTCTTTATGATATCACAAATTTTTAAAAGTTCTTAGTTTAAGGAGTTTTGATTCTGCACTACGCTAATGCTCTAATGTGTCGATGCTCCTCCAACCTCCGATACTGCCTGCTCTGATGTATTGGACCTCCGATATTGTGATGCACGATGTGTTGGACCTCAGATATTGTGATCTTTGATATTCTAGACGTCCGATTTTGCGATCTTTGATATTCCTTCCTTCCTAAGGATTCAAATCCTTGAAACTTCAGCAAACCATATATTTTGATCCAGGAGTCCATTTTTGGACTTCCACATATCATTGGAAATCTTGTTGATAGCACTTTCCAATGGAGATGGTCCAATGTAGCCTTTGAGTCCTTCTACTACTTACAAGATGACTACAAAATTCTCTTCTCTTTTGCACTCTTTTGATATCATTTGGCACCATTCGAACAATTTTGCAGTAAGTGACAAAACTGGCTCCAATTGGGGATAGTGCCTTGCTGGCAAGGTGCTAAGAATCTGCAGACTAGTAGCCTTCTATCTATTTGGCATGGACTCATTTTATTCAAATATATAAAAATAGAAACATAAACATAAACATAAACAACTAAAATTATTACTAATATTTTACAGTGGCTCACCGGTATGTAAAATGGGTGAAAAATGAACCTCTTAGTGATGGAAGTAAATCTTGAGGAATTTCCCATTTACAGACAGCTCAAGAACTTCACCCTCCAATTTTTCTGGCAAGAAAGTATTGTTTCCCTTTGCCTCAATAACCTTTAAGGGTCCAAACCATAAGGGATCAAATTCACCATGTTTCCCTTTGTCTTCTCTTCTTACATCCCACCTCAAAACTAGGTCTCTTAGTAGGAGAGGTTTGTCCTTAGCCTTCTTATGGAACAAAGATTTCATTTTCTACTAGTAGCTGATTAATTTTTGATTCACCTACTCTCTGCTTTCCTAAAGCTCCACTAGTTGATTTATCCTCCGATTCAGGGAGTTTGGTTCTTCTTCAACATCTTGTAATATTTCAGTCATCGACATTGCAAGTTGTGTAGGGAAGATTATTGCTTTCCCATAAACCAATTCGAAAGGTGATTTCCATGTGGATCTTTTAGGAGTGACACTGTTAGCCCATAGGGTGAATTTCAGTTGGGAGTCCCAATTTCTCTAGCTTTTTGCAATTTTTTTTCTCGAGGATCCTTACTACCATTTTGTTGGAAAATTCAACTAGCCCATTTCTCTGCAAATAGTAGTTAGTAGAGTGGCTAACTGTAATGTTGAATCTCTGGCAAAAGATAATAATATTTTCAGACTTAAAAACCCTAGCGTTATTAGTCACAATTTTCATACGACAACCAAACCTGGCCAAGATATTTTACCCCAAAAATTTTATGACCACAGTGGCAGTTTCATTTTAGGCTGGGATTACTTCCACCCATTTTGTGAAATATTCGGTGGTTGTGAGTATCCGCTTGTGTTGGACATTGGAAGGGGGTGTATCTCTATGATAAATTCATGTCTCCATTATTTGAAAGGATCTTCTATACAAACATGGATTAATGGGAGTGGGGCTATTTTTTGCTTCTCGACGAACATTTGGCACTTCTGGCAGGCCTAGACATAAGAGTGAACCTCTCTGAATAGTATAGGCCAATAAAACCCTATTTTAATATCTTATGTGGATTGGTCTTCCAGTTGTAATGTCACCCAAACATTTCACTATGGAAATCATCAATTACCCTTATATTCTTTGTTTCTACCAAACACAAAAGTAAAATCCCAACATGGTACTTCCAATACAGTTGACCATTGGATATAATAAATTTTTGAGCTTGTAATATTAATTCTCTATAGTTAGATTTATCCATAT
The DNA here is from genome assembly GCA_000404065.3 of Pinus taeda. Classification (NCBI taxonomy): domain Eukaryota; kingdom Viridiplantae; phylum Streptophyta; class Pinopsida; order Pinales; family Pinaceae; genus Pinus; species Pinus taeda. The sequence continues at coordinate 78,593 of APFE031735009.1, read as the reverse complement.
TTACTGGGCACCTTAAGAATAATAGATAATGGATGACATCTTCATACCAGGCTAATGTTTCGTATTTGATATGAATTTTTTGGATTGATGACTTGATCATCAACTATTATGTCCCTTCTTCGTCCTCTTCTACTAGTAAGTTAATTCCCAAGGCCTAAAACCTAGACTATGATAAGAGTTTAGCCAATCCTTGTCCTTTGATGAGTTTAGTGGACTTGATGTCCATATCATACTCTTGGATTTTGGAAATCCACTTACCTCTTTTTCCATAACTATCCCCTTACATCATGATGTCTTTAACAATCGATGTTGGAACATAAGCTACAATGTTAGAGTGTAAGACATAAACTCTGAAGGCCTTCAAAGATTTGAACAAGGCGTAAGCCTATTTTTACAAGATATTATATTTCAATTCAACCTCCTGCAACATTTGGCTAAAGAAGGCTATAGGCTGCTCGTGAGCTTTGTTAGTCTTCTGCAATAACACAACGACTATAGTATGAGGGGATGAAAAAGAAAATATGTAAAATGGTATTGAATAATCTAAATGACTAACACAGGAGCCTTTGCAAAATCTCTCTTGATCCTAGAGAAGGATTCCTAGGACTCTAGGTTCCACCTCAATTTGTTCTCCTTCTTCAACATCTATGTGATACATTTCACTATCTCTGCATAGTTGGGTATAAATCACCTCAAAAAGTTAATCCTTCCCAAGAAAACTTGGAACTCTTTTTTATTTCTAATTAGGGAAATGTGGCTAATGGATTCCACATGTTTGGGATCAATCTTTATCCCCTCCTGTGCTACTATATGTCCCAACAACTTACCTTTGCTTAGAGCGAATTGAGATTTCTTTCGATTTAGAGACAACCCATACTTCTTATATTTCTCAAAAGTGAGTTTCAAATGCACAATATGTTCCTCATTTGCTTTAGAAAAAACCATGATATCATCAAAGTAGACCACTAAAAATTTGTCCTGTTCTCCCATGAATGTTATATACATGGTCCTTTGGAACGTTTCTCCTCCACTTATAAGGCAAAACAAAATTCTTGCATACATGAATGTTCCCTAGGGTGTAGTGAATGCAATTTTATTTTGATCATCAGGATGCACTGCTACCTGATTATACCCTAAAAATCCATCCATCATGGACCTACGAGCTGAGCGAACTACCTTCTATAATATATAATCCATTTTTGGAAATGGGTAGTTGTCGTTTAATGAAGCTTTGTTAAGGTTTCTGAAATCCACACATAGCCTTATCTCTCCATTTGTTTTTCCCTGACATGAACCAGGTTTTCCACCCACTCTGAGTACCTCAAGGGTATAACAATCCTATCCTGAAGTAACTTCCTTTCTTCCTTATCAATGGATGGGAGTAAAAGGGGATTGATTTGTTTGAGTTTCTTCTTACAAGGCATCATTCCATTCCTTAAGGGAATCTTATGTTGAATAAAATTTGTATCAAAATTATTTAAATCATCATATGACCAAGAAAATACATATTTATAGGTTCTAAAGAGATTTAAGTACCTTTGTTTCTATTGATGGGGGATCCCTTTTGACAACTTAATCATCCAAGTTTCGTTCTTTGAGTCGATGTTGCAATCCTCCCACCTATTCATCAACTCCCTATTCAATAGGTTTTGAGGCCACGTCGTTGGATTTGAATAATCTCTCCAAAGGAACTAGGCCATTGGGAATAATGTTTTCGTCTAGCTACAAAACTCTATTCTTTGTGATAGTTTCCTCCCAAGCGATTGGTTGTTCCTCTGTCACTTTTTCTTTTTCTTGGTCGATCATAGAATTCGAGAATTCCCCAATGACTTCCATAAAGCACTTGATTTGTTAATCATCTTCGAACACATGTCAATGTCTCACATAATCAGGCACAGAGAGTTTGTACCTAACTTCGACTTCATATATGAGAAGTGGATTTTGTGGTGGCTTAGAATTATTGGAAGCTATAACCAAGGAGTCTGCCATTCGATTTCCTTCCCTAGGTAAGAATTAGACATTAAAAGCCAGGAAGAAGTTGTCCATTAAATCCCAAACCTCATTTCTCTAAGTCCTTAACATGGGGTTCTTAGTTTGACTTTGGTTCTTGATTTACTTTACCACCAGTGTCGAGTCTCCAAACATAGTCAGGCATTCAATGTTCAAATTCTTCACTACTTGTAGGCCTAGTAGTAATGCCTCATAATCTGCCACATTATTTGTTGCTTCAATTTCCAATTGGAATGAGAGAGGGAGCAAGCTACCCTCTGGGGATATCAACAACACCCCTGCTTCATTACCTTCCTTGGAATTAGCACCATCAAAATACAACTTCCAAACTTTGCCACAATCTCTGAGATGCTGATCTAATTTGCCTTTTGGATGTACCTGTGTTTCTTCTAAAATAAAATCTTCTTCTTCTAGCAATAAGCAGGAGAGACCCCTTTATTTCCCATACACCGGAGCATTATTTGGGTGATCAGATTTCGAAATTGTTTTAACCAACCTTGATTCCCTATACAATTGCCTTTCTTCCCCACCAAAGATAGGGATGGTAGCATAGGTAAGATACAACTTGATGGAACCTACAATATTTGATCCCCAAGATCTTGACAAAAGCATACTGAATCTTGCATGTATATTAGCTACTACAATGTCCATTACTACACTTTTTATTGAGTTCTGGGTCAAATTCACCACTAAGTCATTTATCATTCCTAAGAACTTTACCCTCTTAGAGTCAAAAGAGTAGAGATATTTGTATGGTCAAGTTATCTGCAAACCTAGTTTCTCCATTTCTAAGAGTGGCATCAAGTTATGGGAAGCACCTGAGTCCAACATGCAGTTATGGAGCAAGAGGTCATGTACTACTAGAGTAACGTAAAAACGTGTTGTGGAGGGATCTTGTTCTTCAACATGGGGTCCAAATACAACCACTGGACTTTCTTCTTGGAGGTTTAAACTATCATGCGATTAGACTGAAGTAGATGAAAGCATGAACTAGGAAAATTGGGACTTATAGGTGGTTTGATTCAAGAGCTTAGATAAAGGGACTGAGATTTTGACTTTCTCAAGCTATTTTTGAAGATTAAATATTGTAGGGCCTTTTTCTGCAGTGTTGACCTCTACTAGCTCTTTTTCTTTTTCATGGATGGACCTGCGGGGAGGCAACTTCTCTTCTTTAAGGACTTCGAGCTTATGGCAATTCGGATCCGAGGACTCATTTTTTCTTATAATTGGATCTAAAGGCCCCTTCTCCTTGTCAGTTGGCTTAGGAGGCTCTTGGGAGGAAGCACCTTCATTTTGGTCTTGTCCCCTCGATCTCTTTCTAGATGACCAAAGATAATATTTCTTTTGCAGCTAATCCTGCATGAAATCAACGAACTTCTTGCAGTAATCATCAATCTCACCATCATTAAGAATTTCATTGAGTTCTTCCCTCTCTTCTTCATACATTTTGACTTCTTGTTCTTCTTCAAAGAAAGAGGAATACATATTCCCCTAAACTTTGTTGGAAACTTGTGTCTACTCTTGTTGAGCATATTCTATACATAATGGAGGATGGATGTGGCCTTTTTGTTCTTTCCTCTCCCTTTATAATATCTATAGGTGGGGACTTATGTATTGGGGATTGAAACCTCGATTAATAGCTTGGGAGTTCTGTCATGGAAGGTCTTTATTTTCTAGCTCCAGTTTTATTAATTTATTTGATAAGTTCATTATTAACTTTTTCGTTTCCTCGATCTTCTATTCTTGGAATTCTCTTGGATGACTTGAGGAAGTTTCCTCTTCTTTCCCATTTTTCTTCTCTCTAGGGTCGATTTTTCTTCTTGACTCCCTATTAATGTAAAATTGTCTTCTACCTTGACAACATCAATTTGAATCTAGTCCAAGGTACGAGATATCCTCTCTCTGAGTGTGAAGCCGAACTCTAATTCAAAGGCTCGAGGAAAAGCTACCCTGGGAGTAGCTTATGGAGGCTTTATCTTGGAAGGTAGACTATTATAAAATTTATTAAATATCTTTATGAAACCATATATGTCCTCATCATGTTTCTTTTTCATAGCATTGAACTCAATAATAATATATCAATGATCTCTCTTTTCTCCTCACTTCTCTATAAAAGAGTTTTCCATCTCTTTCCAAGTAGTAATGGAAGCATCCAGTAAGGAATTGAACCATTTTCTGGCCTCCCCATCCAGAGATTGGATGAAGAGTCTCAACATCACATCCAGGTTCTTGACATTTAAATTTTCTGCAAAGGCACATAAAGCTTCTATGTGTCTCGGCGCTGATGTATCATCTACTCCATTAAACATGGGTAGGAGTTTGAGATAGTCCTGTGGAATAACACTTAAAGGTTGAGGTAGGTCTAAAGGAGCATATGTTTTTAATAGGAAACCTGCAACAATCATTTGGAGCAGAGGTGGTGGTGCTCAGTTTATTAGGGGTCTCTCAACTCTGACCAATTGCGAGACAGTTCACTGACCGTGACTTGAGAAACTTTTTGCGCTATGGGTAGGAATGCTCTTGAGGATATATTTACTCTCCTCAACCTCAGGTAGGGGAGGGAATTATAAAGAAGTAGTTTTGATTGAAACTTCTTCTTCTTTGACTTCTAGGGAGGCAGTACTAAGTAGTGGACCAATTTCTGAAGGATATACAGGTACTCTAGGAGGAAACTCATAGTAATGAATTATGGTATTTTGTGAGCTAGATGAGGATGTTTCAAGAAATGAGGAGACGGTTGCATCAATATGGGGGGATGTTTCCTTCCAAATCCTTTTGGATATTAGTCTTTCTAGATCATATATAGATGGGATTCTTTGCTGAGAGGTATCTGAGTGGGTATGGGGCCTTGTGAAAGCCACGGTGATGAACTTATGATTTGACTGTGGAGTCGCCAAGGTGATAAATCTACAACCCACACATATTTTCTCACCTTATGAAAGAGTGTATGAATGTCATACCCAAGGGAAAAATTCTCTAATATGTTCCTCGACAACGACACCAAAAAGATGTTGTCACTCCTAGATATAGACTCTAGGTTGACAGGAGACCAGTGCCTAGGAAATCCTAATTAGCGCTGTCAAATTTGTCTTGGGGAATTGTAGCACTATAGTTTTGCATGTAATTAACATAAGATTTACTCAAAACCATTCATAAATATATAATGTATGAACCAACAAACATGAAAAAATACATAGGAAATGATCCTCGATCGGTGGTGGCCAAATCAGATTGAGAGCTTGTAGCAAATAAGTTGTTAAGACAAATGTAATTGTAGAAGACAGTAGTGAAGAAATCCATGTTACTGAGTTTAAATCCTAAGAATTATGTATATCTGGGTTTAGAGAGAAGTGAGAGAAAGAAAATGTTTATGGAATTCTAACATACATGTAGCGCTTTTTAAAGGCTTAATTTCCACATCCATACATGCATTATTCATCAATAACTTGATCAAAATGAATATGCATCTAATGAGAAATATATCTAGTAGCTACGTGACATGAAATCTGAGAAGAATATTCAACATATATGAAAACACAAAGGGAGATGAACATACTGCAATCCAATATGTTGGAATCAAAAAAAATCTTGCATTATTTTCTAAGAAACATACATACATCGAGATCCATAACATTGTCTTCATGAAACCAGGAAAAGGTCCTTTTCAAGAGTTATTTCCAAAAATTTTGAACCTCCTTGAAGTGTTTCATCTCTCTTTTTATAAGGAGAGGAAGATCTTGAAAAAAAGTTACAAAATATCTCAGCCGAGCTCAAGCTTTCTGATGGACTAGTTGTCCTAGTGTGCGAAGTTTCTACTACCCAAATCATTACAAAGGATTTGATTCCTTTCTTGAAAATGCAAAAATTATTGAATAATAGAAATAAGAAAAACAAAATGATGGTTAAGAAAAGTATCTCTGCACCATTCCTGTGTTGGCCTATGGTCAGGCCACGTCTTTTCCATGGTGTTCCTCTTCAGTTACTTGGCGGGTTCACTTGTCATTTTTTGTTAGATGATCCAAAAATACAATTTTATTATAGGTTATAAAATTAGAATAAAATAGTTATTAATTTAAGATATTAAATTAATAATTATTATTCTAGAATGTTTAATTATTTAATTGAGACTTTTAGAATTAGCATATTGTTATAACTAGATATGACTCTCCAAATGTGTTGTATCTTAGTCTCTATTTTAGGAGATTTGTTAGCTAGCTGGTTTTTATAGCATTTATTATAAATGGAAACTTGTTATTTAATAAGTGATCCATAATTAGAGGTAGTTAGGACATAGAACTTATAAATAGCTCATTGCAAGAGTGTTTGGTTGTTCAGGTGTAAGCTCTTACAAAATCAATTATGTAATTGTTTTTTCTGATTAATAAAATAATGTGTCTGAGGACACTTCTGCCATTATTGTGGTATGAAAGCCTTCAGTAATGCTGCAGTTGATTTGAGGAGGAGATTCCAGCTCTATCAGATCGTGGAAAACTAAACTCCATTGAATTGATCAAAAAATGACTGGTATGAAATTGTCCAGTTTTGTGTTAAAAACAAAAACAAAAAAATCTTATTGATTTTAGAATTTGAATCTGTAAATCAATTTGTGTATTATTATTAGATTTATTTTACCACATGTTCCATGATTATCAATGTTAGCTACACCCTGCAAATGCTACGATATCGCCATCCTGTTCCGTGCTACAGGAACCGGCATAGAATTTGATTCAGAGGATTTCAGTGACCCTACAGTGATCTTATAATGATCTGTTGTAGGTCTCTGGGCTAGAAGAAACGGAGTTGTGGTTTGATCTCACGGGTCTAAGACCAAGATTCAGAACTCTGTAACTCGAACTCGTGGATTGGTGGCTTGACTCCCAAATTCTATGACTCGATCTTGTGAAGCTTTGGTGAAATTCAGAAGTTTTGTGGGTTGATTTCATTTCATATCTGGTATAGATCTACAGTCACTCCTGTATCGCCTTTGCGACTGGTGTAACTGTAACCTGCTGCTGAATCAGTCTCAAAGTGAACAAGCTTAAGCGCGTGCTCAAATGATAGTGATACCTGCTAGTCAAAGCTGTCAAACATTATTCCTAAATGTTCATCAACAAGATGTTGTGAGATGTCTTTCGGGAACAACACATCAAGCTTGTCATAGGCCAAGATTGCACGAAGATGTCCCTCTTTCTTGTAAAAGATGTGTGCCCAACCGTCTAACTCACTGTTTCATTCTTCTTTGAAACAACATATCCCATCATAATTTACCAATATTTTTATCAGAACTTCATTGTCGTTGACTTGAGGGTCATCTACATCTTGTATTTGCAGAACATCTGAATCTCCTAGAGTCGTTATCACCACTGCTTTCATTTTTCTAGTCTACCTTGCAAATCGACCTATGGAAACTGACTGTAGAGTGTGAGAAACCCCAAGAATTGAACACTTGAATAGATCACAATGTGCTGCATATCCTTCTGTTATGTCACAGCGCCAGTAGCTAGAGGATTTAAACAGATTTTGTAGGACGAATTGTGGTTAGATTGCGTGTCAAACTTAGAAACATAGAGTTGAATTTCTGTTTTTGTTTTTATAGAGTTGTCGTCCTACACTGATTCCATATTAATTTTGATCTGAATGATGATCCCATTGTAATCTCAACATGAATTTGATTTTGAGGTCAGCCATGACCTCATTGTGAAATGGGACTTTCACATATATTTTTTTATGTAACGTTATTTTGGAGTAATAAGGATTTTTTAATATTTGTGGAGGAATAAGGTCATTTGTAATTTTTGGAGTAATAAGGAGATTTTTTTTTTTGTAATTTGTTTTTGGAGAGATAAATGTGGCATTGTAACTCAATTTTACTTTGAGGGGGGGTAACTTTTTTTTACTAGATTGTGCAAAAGCATCATTGTAAAAGTCAAATTTTGAAAGTTGCCTCGTAAAATTTTGAGAAATTGACTAGAGCCAAGTGCAAAGCTTAGTCAATTTTCTCCTATTTTGACGACTATTCGAGGGTCAAGGCCAAGCCCCGATAGTTCTTTTTTTGCGTCGTGTGTTGTTGTTTTGTTGCGCATCTTGATTTTTTTTGGAGCTTGATTCGTGGTGTGAAGTCTTAACACTACAATGTCTAAGTTGATTAATTTGTTTTCTGATTCCGACAAACTTGAAGGCACAAAATCTTATAAAACATGGCATCGTCTCATCGAAAGAACTCTCATTTACAATGAATTATGGCAGGGAATATGTGATGGAGATGTTAAGCTAAATAAACCCACAGATGCAGCTGCACTAGAAAAATGGGAAATCAAGAATGCTAAAGCCTTAGCTCTTATTAAATCTTCTGTGAATGATGAAATGTATGTCCATATAGAAAATGCTACATATGCATGGTCTGCCTTGAAAACTTTTAAAGACCTCTTTGATACTCAGCCTAAATCAAAGAAAGATGATCTACAATTAAAATTGTTGCAACAAAAATTAACTGAAGGCGGTGATGTTCTTGAATATATCTCAAGACTTAAGAATGTTAGGCAAGAAATTATTAATGCTGGTTTTCCCACAATTGATGGTAGCTTTATGGTCACAATTGTAATTGCTGGACTTCCTTCTTCCTACACGCATTTTTTGGAGACTCTACAAGTAACTGGGAAATTAGAGAAACTAAAGTTTGATGAACTCTGTGAAATGTTGACGCAACATGATAAAACTTTTGGGAAGAAGAAGAAAGTTGGTGAAGACGTTTTTCTCACAGAGGCCAGCACTAGTAAGTCATTAGCAGACAGTTCTCAAGGCAGAAGCAGAGGGAATCAAAATCAAGCACCACATAATTGAGGTCGAAGTCAAAGTAGAGGAAACAATTTTAACAGAGGAGGAAGAAATAATTTTCAAAGCAGAGGATACAATCAAGACAGAGGCAATTTTCAAGGACAAGGATATAATAATCAAGGTAGAGAACAATCGCAACATAGAATTCAAAGAAGAGGTAGAGGACAATCTATAGGAAGAGGAAGAGACTTAAGTCAAATTGTGTGTCGAAGATGTAACAAAGTTGGCCATTATGCTGAAGATTGTCGAACTTCACTTAATAAAATTCCCAAGTTTCAGCTGCATTCAGCACAATTGGCCAATGATCAAGATGAAGATAACTCAGAATATGTTTTTACTTCCTCGCCGACATCACAACTTTCATCCCATCTTAGAAGTGAGTATGAAGATGCCTAGATCTTGGATTCCAGGGCCACTCAGCACATGACTTGTCAACGTAATTTTTTCTGGAATTTTCAAGATTGCCAACTTAATTCCATTTTTCTTGCTGATGATACAAAACATACTCCTTATGGAAAAGGAGTAGTAAAAGTTTTTCTCCCTGGCATTGGAGAAAAAATGATTTCCAATGTATCGTACGTACCCAATTTTAAGAAAAATTTTCTCTCTTTAGTCATGATTCGACAAGCAGGACATCAGGTGATTATGGAAGATGGTTTAGTCAAGATTAATTCAATCAAACAGAACTTGAAAACAATCATGACAGGTTATGAAGATGGAAAACTATTACGGATGAAAGGGATAGTTATTCCAAGGCATTCTAGTTTTGCAGGGGTAGTGACTACACATATTTCATGTATAAGACTGTGGAATGTAAAATATGGACATTTGAATAATGAGAGTCTTTCTCAATTGCAGAAACAATGAATGGTTAAAGGCCTCCCCACTTTCAAAAGGGAAAATGCAAAATGTGAAGCTTGCATTTATGGCAAACAAAATCGAGAAAGTTTTCCAACAAGTTCATGGCGTGTAAATAGGCAGCTACAACTAGTTCACAGTGATGTTTGTGGACCACTACAAACTTCCTTTGGTGGATGAAAATATTTCTTACTATTCATTGATGATTTCAGCAGAATGACTTGGGTTTACATTTTGAAGAACAAGTCAGAAGCATTTGATAAGTTTAAATTTTTTCGCCAACTTGTTGAAAATGAAGTCAAAGAAAAGATAGGTACTCTCAGGATAGATAATGGGGGAGAATTCACTTCAAATGAATTCAAAACTTATTGCAGTGAAAATGGCATAAGACGACATCTTACTAATGTTTACACTCCACAGCAAAATGGAGTAGTCGAAAGAATGAATCACACTTTGTTAGGAATGGCGTGATCCATGTTAACTTTCAAGAGGTTAAGTCCAACATATTGGGCGGAAGCAATTCATACAACTGTCTACTTAAGAAACAGATCTCCAACTGCTTCTTTAGACGAAATCACACCTTATGAAGCTTGGTTTGGTTTCAAAC
>APFE031735009.1:14174-62349 GCA_000404065.3 Pinus taeda | reverse complement strand
CCGGGTTGTTCGAAGCCCCCCCCCCCCTTATACCAGTCAGGACCCAAAGGTGGTGCGGGGAAACCCGAAACCGCCTCCCTGCCCTGTGACGTCATACCCACGTCACCCATGACGTCAACGCCTACATCCGCCGCCGCAGCACCACGTCATCCATCCGCGTCCTTGCCCCGCCACCGTGTCACCGCCAAGTTGTCACCCACGTCAGCCGCCACATCATCCTGCCATACCCGGGACCCACCGATGACATCATCGCCGAAAAGCGCCAAAAGCGCCAAAAAGTCCTAATTTCGCATAAAACCATGCGAAAGAGCCGTTCTTGTGTCATTTTCACCACTCATTTCAGAGCGTTGTGCATGCTTTTATGACGATTTGCCGCCAAACTCACAATTCAACCGTTCGAGCTGCCACAACTTGCTGAATTCAAGTTGATTGCTTGCCATTGTACCAATTCAATGCCCTCGGAGCTGCAAAAACCAGGTATTTTCCCGCAATCGACCTATTTCACCCCTATTTTTGCCATTTTTCTCCTAGTTACCTGCAAAAAATCTCTGCAAAGCTCCTCACAATTCAATTAACTAATTAAAACTGCCTAAATTCCTGGTAAAGTTCTTGCACCAACGAAACTCGAAAAGCCTGCGCCCTCCTGCAAAATTCACCATTAAAGAGTGATTATAAAGCCTGAGCCTACCAACTGAAGTGCATACAACTGTGCATTAATCCCTTACTAGAATTCCCTCTGCAAAACTCCAGCTACTTAGCTCAAAACATTCTTGTCTTTTCCACAGAGTGCCCCACAGTTCATTAACCCTGTAAAAAGTCTTTTTGAACTCTGAAAACTAGTCACTCCCAAGTACAAATTCAATGTGCAGTCTTCAGCCTTTTCACTAATCCTAAGCTCAAGCACTAATCCAGAAAGGTTTAAACATGGCCACTCCATTAGCTCTAGATGTTGCTCCTGTCAATACACCCAGCAAGGAGCTTGAAGCAATTCCTTTATTGGATAGTGATTTCCTCATTCAAGATTATGTGGGAGAAAGGAACCACTTGCAGACCTTCTTCCAGCTGAGGAATAGCCACTTGAACAATAGTGACATGTATGGCATCTGGGAGTCAAATTTTCCCATCTACTTCTTGCCTTCCGTGAATATCTTTCCTGAAATAATTCATCTCTGTGCTGAGAATTATGACCAAAGCCTCAGAGCTGTTAATTCTCCATCTGGGAGCATACTCTTTTACATTACTCCTGATTCCATCAATCAAATGCTCAACTTCAATCAGACCCAACTGCTCTACCCTTTTTCCATAAAGCACCTGCTGGATGAAGGCTCCAAACTCTCTAGCACTGAGATTGCTACAATTGCCAAAACTTTCATGAGAGCAGACCGCCAACCTACTGGGCCACCTCCTTTCCTATATGCAAATTTCAATGAGGTAGGCAAGCTGCTTGTGGACATGATATCCTCTGTGTTGGGTTTCTCCACAAATGAACATATTGATGAAACTGTGTTGGACCTGTTATCTGCATATAGCCTTGGGAAGCCCCCTGCTATAAAATACAACTATGCCAAGTTTATTTCCAACAAAATACATGACCAAATGCTAAGGTTGAATAGGGAAGCAATATTTAAGTATTCATCATACATCTATCACTTGTTCATGTACTATCAGACAGATTGCTTTCAATGCCCTATCAAGAAGCTGGATTCACAGGGTGAGAGGAGGTTTGTCATCTTCTGGTCTTCAGTTTTCCATAAAGTCCAGAACTCTCCTTATTCCTACTGTGAGTTCATTGACTAGTTTGTCTATCCAGTCACACGCCTCTTGAAAAGAACTCCTCCTGCAAGATTGTCAAATGACATGCAGAAAATCTTACAGCTGTCCAAGAATTACAAAATAGGTGATTGGTACCTATACCAAAATCATACAGTCATCAGGATCTATGGTTGTGAGCTCTGTCCTTACAGGCTCCCAAGATATGTTCCTATGAGATTTTTTGCCTTGGAATACTATAGGAAACTCATCAATTCTGATCTTACACACTTTCATAGTGCCAAGAAGAAAGCCAATCTGAAATTCAGAGACCGTCTAAGCCCCTTCATCATGAACAAGAAAGATGGTTGGCAAGAAGCTGATCAAATACTGGGGCAACAGCTTAAACTAAAAAGGAGTTTCTGGTGGGTCCCTTATGACCCTAATGGCTTTATCAGTGCCAGAAGAGTCAAATATAGGCTGTTAGCCTATAAACATTGTCCATATCCACAAATTGAACATTTTTCCAACCAAGATGAATGGGTGCCTGGGACATTAGTGGAGGAATTTACTCAAGAAGAGACAATGGAGCAAACTGTGAAAGATTTAGAAAAAACTCTTGACTTGGATTCTTTTCAGCAGGTCACATTCAAGCTACCAATCCAAGTCGGAGAAGGCACATCCACTGCTATAGCCCCACAGACCGTCCAACAGGCATCTACAACAACAACAGCCACAACAAAAGGAAAAGAAGTGATGGATGTACAACAGGAAATATAGGCAGAACAACCCAGCACTTCAAAAGATCAAAGTCAAGGGCAAGCCCTTCTACAGCAATATGAAGCATCACAGCTTCCAGTCTTACAAACTCCTCTCAATGAGGAAAGAGGCAAAAAACGTGATAGAGAGGAGACCACACCTCCAAGTGGGTCCACACAGCAACCAAAGGCGAAGAGGCAAAGGATTGACCCTCAGGCTAAATAAGAACACATCAGTGAAGAAAGGAGGCAGAGCCAGAGCAATGAAGGAGAATCCAGCCAGCAAACTGCTACCAACTCATTCCAGCAGGAACAAGCTATGCAACAAAGTACAAAAGTGTCTTCTTCCAGGAAGCAGGGCAAGCAACAAGCTGGTATCAAAGGAGATTTTATGGAGATTAAGGCACAAAATGAACTCTTGAGAGTTCAACTTTATGATCAATTCCTAAAGGCAACACCCTCCAAGCAACAAAGATTGATGGCAGCATATGATATCAAGGAGGATAAAATGATTTTAACTCATTTTAAGCCTAAGTTTCCAAAGCCCAAATCAGCTGCAGACTACACAAAGACAAACCTAGAGGTCCTCTCCAAGGACATACATCCCATGGATCAAATAGAACTGCACAAGCAAACAGGGGAAATGGTGTATGCCACACTTGCAGATAGGGCCATGCTGGCCCATCAGTTAAAAGAATCACTGAAAAATACAAACACGCAGCTAGATTTGGAAAGGATGTCTTCCACTGCTAAGGACAACAGAATAAAAAATTTGGAAGACATAATAATTGATCTAGGACATGATCCTAAAGATCCAAAGGGTATTAAGGCCCTTATGAAGAAAAAGGAGGATGCCATTGCTGCACTTAGAAAGCAGGAAAAGATGCCTGCAACCATTCACCCTCAAACAACAGAACTTTCACAGGAAAAGCAAGTTGATGAGACCATGGATCTACTTCTGAAAATGAATCAGAGAATACTACAGATGGAAGCAGAATTGGAAAAGGCATTGCAGGACAAGCAAGGGGAGTCAACCTCCCAACCCCCTCAAACTTCTACAACTCTTGGTCCTGCTCCTCCTACACAAACAGTAGCAGCCGCTCCTGCTATTCCAACACCTACCATAGCCACATCAGCTACAGAAGCAACAACAACAACAACAACAACACCAGAATAAAGTATGAGCATTGAGGACTTAATGAAAGCTGTCAAGGAACTTGAAGTTCAAGTGATAGAAATTAATGAAGCCAAAGAAAGACTGGCCAAGCTAGAGGCCAGTGATGATAAGTCCAAAATGACAATGGCAGAGAAGCAAAGGGAGATAAAAGCCTTAGAGGCCAGAGTGAAGGCCTTAGAAAAAGAACTACTTCTGGGAAAAACTCTAGCTAAGATCAAGAAGCTTCTATGGGCCAAAATTGGCCAATCAATTAATGACCAATGGAGGTCAATACAGGTAATATATGAACAAATTGAATTAATAGGCATAGCTCATATTGAAATACAAAAGGCCAGAACAACACTAGGAATTATGCCTGAGCAGGCTAATAAAATGATACATTTCTTGAATACTCACACTAAGGAAGAATTGGCAGCATTGGACATATGCAGTCGAATAGACACTATCCTAACAGCTAAGAAAGTGTTGACCTTAAGAAATTTCACACAGACCCTGGAAAGAAAATGTCAGGATATGCAAGTAGAAATAGATGATTTCAGGGCAAAAATAACAGCATTGCAATATAGAGGATTACCCATCCTAGTGACTGGTACTGGACAACTGCTGTCATATGAGCAATACATCACAAGGATCAACAATTATGTTGAAAATCAGATTACAACATCCACCAGCTCCACAGAAGAAGCAGGACCTCCCTCTGGGCAGTCTCTGTATGATAAATTAGAGAATTTATTTTTTATTGAGCATGAGATTAATCATCTGTTTGAAGTGCCTCCAAATTTCTACAGATATACTGAAGTAGATGAAACACTCATAAAAATAAGGAGACATCAGCTACCTCCAGCTAATTGGTGGCAGGCAATGCTGGAAATACTGCCCAGGTGATTCAAGTATATTATTCCTTTTTTTCAAAGTTCAGATCCCAGTCATAGTACAGGTCAACAAAGAATCAAGCACGCATGTATTACAGGAAGCATCAATACAGTGACTCATCAAAGCACTCAGACAACAGGCTCAACAAACCCAGATTTAAAAGTGCAGCTACAACCAACTTTGTTGATCCAAAAAGTCAAAATTTGTCTGACAGAAAGACAACTGCCATATTAATATTAACTGCTATAGTTATTTCTTTCATTTATTTCTGTAAGAGAGTTGGTGATGTAATTTATTACACAATAACTCACTGTCTAGATATTTTATCTCCTATTTTTGTATATATATCCCGTCATAGAACATATTGAGGGTTGGTTGTATTGAAACTCTCTCAGAAGAGCTGCATTGTATATCTCAGACTTTTTGCTAATACAAATTGCTGGTGGAGTTCCTAGTTCCTATACTGTCTGAAGGTGGAAATGAAGGACTGTGTTATGTTGCAAGATTCCTGTGTTGTTTAATGGAACAATAAGTTATTCTAAACCATGTTTATGTCTTTCTGTGCATACAAAAAATTCACATATGTTTCATGATCATAGTAACAGGGAAAAATAATAGCTTAGGATTTGTTTAAATACACCCTATGCTCAATCTCTGTTTCTAATATGTTTTCTTTAGGATTAGCCATGGATATGAATTCTTAATTGCTCATATTTAAACTATTTCTCTCACTGTGAATATTGTTTAGGAATTCTTAACTGCTCTTACACAACACTCTCATTTTCTCCCCTGTTAGCATAGTGGATGATTCTTAACTGCCTTTCACTCACTAATTCCATAACTTCATTACCTAATCTTAAAAAAAAATTCCACAGATGCCTATCTGGCTTTGCAGCAATAATCTTCCTTCAAAAACATACTTCAGCAGTACACAGTCATGAACTCCATTGCCCAATGGCCCAAACTGTTCTGTAACTCATATCTCAGCTCTGTTTGAATTCACCAACCAACCAAATATAAAACAAAATCAGTACACCATAACTAGCCTAAAATCACCCAAAAACAAAGCTAAATTATAAAGAGAGATCCCTCTCTAGTTGCAGGTAGGCTAGGACCTGTAACTAAAAGACTGGTTAGTGGTTACCTCGGCCGTATTCCCTTTAGGAAGCAGGGAACGACCTGAGTGTTAACAATAACAACACCTGGAAACTTGTTGATTGTTTAGAAAATGTTAAACCCATAGGATGCAAATGGCTTTACAGAATTAAGTATAATCAGAAGGGAGAACTTGAAAAGTATAAAGCACAACTTGTCGCAAAAGGTTTTGCGCAGCAGGAAGGCAATGACTATGAGGAAACTTTTGCTCCTACAGCTAAATGGAACACCATCTGATTAACACTTGCATTAGCCACTCAAAGAGGATGGAAAGTTCATCAAATGGATGTGAAAAGTGCTTTTCTCAATGGGGATTTATAGGAGGAAGTGTATATGACCCAACTGCCAGGTTTTGAAGTTGAAGGACAAGAACATAAAGTCTGCAAATTGATCAAGGCTTTATATGGATTAAAACAAGCTCCCCGCACTTGGTATGCAAAGATGGATGAATACCTTAAGAAAGTTGGTTTTCAACAAAGTGAATCTGATGATACTTTGTAGGTGTGACAATAGGGAAAATAGTTCGTCATTCTTGTTATGTATGTAGATGATTTGATCATTACTGGCAACCATGATGATCATATTGCAGAGGTGAAAAAGGAGTTACATGCAGGTTTTAAGATGACAGATTTGGGATTACTTCTACTATCTTGGAGTTGAAGTCTTCCAACGTCCACATCATATTTTCATTTCTCAGAGTAAGTATGTAGTAGAGGTTCTTCAGTGATTTGGCATGCAGGATTGCAAGCCCGTTCTCACCCCCATGGAGCAAAACTTGAAACTTTCAAAATTTGAAGGGGGGGGAAAGGTGGACAGTACAACTTACAGACAGTTGATTGGCAACTTGATTTACTTGACAAATACTCGTCCTGATCTATCTTATGTAGTTAGTATTGTTTCACGTTTTATGCAGGAACCATGAGACAGCCATTGGAATGCAGCGAAAAGAGTTCTTCGATATATCCAAGGAATAAAAGATTTTTGTCTTCTTTACACAAAGACAAAAATCATTTGTTCCTTGGATATATCAAAGCATTCTTTTGGCTGTATTCCAGTGGTTGTCTCATGGTTCCTGCATAAAACGTGAAAGAATATTGACTGCATAAGATAGATCAAGAAGAGTATTTGTCAAATAAATCAAGCTGCCAATCAACTGTCTGTAAGTTGTACTGTCCACCTTTCCCCCCCCTTCAAATTTTGAAAGTTTCAAGTTTTGCTCCGTGGGGGTGAGAACGGGCTTGCAATCCTGCTCACCTTAACTACTTGAATTCCCCACTTTCTGGAGTTAGGAGCGATCCACTTTGGTGGCCTTAGTGGTGTTTTGGAATCATAACTACTAACTCATCCATCTTTTAACTCTTCTACGTTACACTATCAAAACCCAATATGTCCTTTAATATTACCATAGTGATATATCAGAGCTTCAACTCATCAGAACTTTATTTTTAAATACATTACGAAAACATAGAGTTCCAATGTCTTTGGCCCTTCTACGCTTAGCTCCTCATTTCTTATACACCATAGAACTACTACCCATGACTTGTCACTTAGCCTTAAGATGCTAAGGAATTTTGTTCCTACCGGGGCCATTTTTCCTTTGTTAAGTGCTTTGCGCCCCTTGGTTCTTTAAACTCTTCTCGACTATGTGCCAACCCAATATCAAAGCCCCTCTCATCATAATTTTTTCAAAAATAAACTATTCTAAAGTTTTGACATCCTCAACCTCCGATATGTTGACCTTTGATATGACGTCATCACTCCACATGGCACCTCATGAGTGGTGAAATTTGTCATCCAGATTTATCCCCTTAGGCCCCTCAAAATATCAAAACTACTTGCCACATTTCCTATCATACCACCATGTCATGCTGACATCAAATGCCACTGTAGCTTTATCAGAACCAATCGTATGCTACCATTTGTCTTTATTGGAGCCAGTCATACCTTGCCATGTGTCCCGCTAGAGGAGAGAGAAAAGTGCTCGTCAACCTTTGTTTTTAGAATGATATCCTTCATTAATCCTTTATCGGCATTCCTTGACACTTTCTAATACTATTGACACTTTATGATATCACAAAATTTTAAAGGTTCTCACTTTAAAGAGTTTCGATTCTGCGATACATCGATGTTCTGATGTGTCGATTCTCCTCCAACCTCCAATACCGCCTCCTCTGATGTGTTGGACCTCTGATATTGCAATGAGCGATGTGTTGGACCTTTGATATTGCGATCTCCAATATTCCTTCCTTCCCAAGGCTTCAATCCTTGAAACTTTAGTAGACCATATTTTTTAATCCAGGAGTCCATTTTTGGACTTCTACATATCATTGGAAAGCTTGTTCAGAGAACCTTCCAATGGAGAGGTTTCGATGTAGGCATTGAGTCCTTCTACTACTAGGAAGATGAATACAAATGTATCTACTCTTTTGCATTCTTTTGACATAATTTGGCACCATTCGAACAATTTGCAGTAAGTTACAACAAATTCAATATGTTGCATTAATTTTTATTACATTGCTTGCCACTCCACATACTCATCATCATATTATTCTACACAATATTTCAATTGTATTATACTTACTCACATATCATTCATCATGTAACTTGATAACATCCTTTGCATGCTCCATCATCAACTCTCACACACTTTTTTATTTAACCAAATATCCACATTGCAACATAACATTTTCTCATATGCTCAACTTTTCACACCTACACTAAACTGTTGATATGCTTGTTGGACCCTCACATGGTCAACTCTGCAAATTTCATTTTGTACTTAGGTAATTTCCTTATGGCATACACTACATACACTCATACTAAATAATATCTAAACTTTGAATTAATATATATATACACAATCACGCATTATTACAACCTTGGAACAATCACATGTCCATTTTTTCTTGTTAATGACCCTCCTAAGATAATAACAAGGGCTACATAGTAGCTAGTACCTGCTGCTTAGCTTAAATATAATTTAATGAAACAAAAAAATAACAAAGACAAAGATTTCATCACAAAAATAAAACAACTAATAAAATATTATATTGTTGAATGTGATCACAAAAAATTAAGAAATATGATTGACTAATATTGTTTATATTAAAATACATATATCTATATGTGTGTGCATGTTTTATTTTTATGAATATATATAAGTCTATAATTAAATTTATTAAAATATGTTTCTAATATCGTAATAAGTCACCTTAAATTGAGAATATTGTGAACAAATTATAATTCATGAATAAAAATAATAGAAAAATAAAAAGGAAAAGGAAATAAAACTAAAAACAAAAAAACACTAACAAATAGAAATGGAAGTCACTAAAAAACCCATAATAAGACCTCAACCAATCACCTAATGTTAAACTATGGAAAAGCATCACAATTTATTGGTCAAATACAAACTAATACCTAGTCAAAGGCAAAATTGAATGCCATTAATAAGTCATTTTAAATTGAAAATATTGTGAAAAAATTATAATTCATGAAAATAGAAAAAATATAAAAATAAATAAAAAAAGTCAAAGAAAAAGGAAATAAAACTAAAAACAAAAAATTAGTAACTAATAGAAATAGAAGTTACTAAACAACCCATAATATGACCTCAACCAATCACCTTAAAAATAAATAAATTCGAATAATAATAATAAATAATAGAATTTGATGTTGAATTATGTATAAGTATCATAAATTTTTGGTCAAAGACAAACTAATATCAAGTCAAAGGTAAAGCTGAATAGGTTATATGATACTTGAAAAACTAATATCCAGTCAACAGTAATGCTGAATAGGTTATACCATACCTTCGGCTGTAATGACCTCGGAAAATTTATAAATAACTTTTCTGTTGTTGCCATCATGGATAAAACATTGAACAAGAATTATTTTTACTTTCAAAATTATATAATTATAAATGTTATTAATTTATATTTGGAAGTGGATTGAATAAATCAAATATGATAATTGTTCTTTGGGAAATTCTTTTTCTTTTCTGGATGATGTAAAGAAAACAGTTACAAGAAAACACTAACTGCTTTCCTTCTCTTCCATAGTAAAAGAAAAGGAAAGGGAAGATCGGGCTGTTAGAGGAACAGACGGGAAAAAGGAAAGGGGGAAAACATGCTAAGTCTGGTAAGGACCAGATAGCATGAGCACTGAGGTGTATTAAAATTTGCTGAAGGTAGTGGCCTGGCAAAAGAAGCTTGGGGGGAGACTCGATCTTTCAGACGGTCTCGTGGTCGGGAGGAAAGACAAGCTGGAAACTAGTTTTTCCCGCAGAAGTGGGAAATTGTGTGTATAGCAGTACAGGTAAGTATGTTGTTTTGTTATTTAATATATAGTAGAGTACCTCGGTTGAGGGTTTGATTACAATTTGTAAGACTGTGTTTTTCAACAACAAAAAAACCCTGTTTCTTTGTAATAACAATGGGTCATTTAAACAATCAGAATAGATGGTGCCTTAGGATTTAAGTAGTTGCAGGCGTCATGAAAAACACCCGCAGCCTCTTAAGTCCAGGTAGCAGAATAGTCTGAGGGCTTATAAAGAGAAGGAAAGGAAAATAGAAATTACCCATTGGTCTGTACAAATATTAAACTGGAAATACCAGTAAATTAGTAAGGGATAGATATCCAGTAAACAGAAAGGATTAACCATATAGAGAACTAAACACCAAAATTACAATAAAGTACAGTAAAACCCTGCTTGGTAAAGTAAAGTAGAAGAAGAGTCAACAAAATAGAATTCTCATCATAGTTAATCATTTTCGCATATCATGTCGGACAATAACAAAAGGACAAACTACAGCACAGTACATGTAGTATCATATAAATCAGAACAAGAACCGTTAGAGAATTCTACGGCCTTTCCATACGACGATGAGTTCAATATCAAGTAATCTCAATATGACAATCGCATACATAACTTCCACAGTATTAAACTCTAGGCTATACAAGAAAACTGATATGAAGAATGTATACATATAAATGTCACTCTACAGGTATAGCCGCGGCGTATGGTTCACGATATCCGCGTATATGCAACAGAGTATTTAAAAAGTGCAAAGACGCCAACAAGTTCCACCATTGTTAAATTAACGAATAAGCCAGAACAGTTTAGAGTGCTAGCATGCACAAGAGCACATTCAACAAATTCGTTCTCATATAGAACAGAGCAATAGCGGAAATCAAATGAGAAATACATCCGAGCAAGCGGAAGCTTGGTTATAAACAAAACAAAAGAAATTAATAGAATCCATTAACCGTATTGCGCATAGCATGCGAGAACCAACAATAGCATAAATATACCCTTAAATATGTTCAAATGAATGCCATAACTGGAGCGCACAGATGAGTAACCAAAAGTCCAAGTATACAACGAAACCATTGCTCATATATGACCAAGAACTCATATAAAATTGTGTTCGTATGTAATAAACAGTACACAGTATTACAAGCTAAACATCCGGAACTGGGAGTTCTCCATCAAAGATAAAGAACGATAAAATATACAAAATTCATGAAGTTCGATGCCTCATGGAACGACAATCGACAGTTTTCCCCTCTCCGAAGAAGAAACATTTCAGTGAAACCATTTCTTCAACAGAAAACTCAATGAGCGACCTGGCAATAACAAACAATTATGTAACTATGGGAACCGGCACCAACCTCCAACTTATTTCTATCATAGCAGAGGTATTAAGGGGACCATACCCAGAATGTGGAGACCCGAACACCCAGCAGACTGCTGGTACACCATTCTCCATGGCGTGGGTTCGCCAAATCCTGCAATGTGCATTAAGAGAAGTAGAATTAGGAGAAATTCAATCCCAAACTACCGGCTCATCGAAAACGAAAAACACAAGTGAATGCAGATATACTTGGTTCAAAGGTATCAAGAAGGAACGCGTTGAGAAATACCTGTATCTCTTCTCGTAGGTGGCGCTCGGCCTCGCCTCCAGCTCAGAAAACACAGACAATATCTCTTATGCAAAACTACAAGCAGGGGAAACCCCTCTAGAAACCATCCGCATGAAAAATGATTCCTAAAACCCTAGAAACCTCCATGTAAAGTTACCATATTAATTCCTGGCCGTCCGATGGAGGAAGAGCAGATCACCTCCGTTGATCATTCTGGAATCCCGAGACACCCAGTACTGTGCTTGTAACAATTAATGGCAACAGCTACCGCCAAGTAAAAATCAGGACGGAAGGGAAACATTCCACGAGGAGAGGGCCAGCTGTTCAACTCTCGGCAAGTTACCAATTAATGAGGATGGAAATGAGCTACTGCCGCACCGCTAGCGCAACCATACATACACAAGAAAATTCAAATGTTAAACAGCGGCGAGATATGAGGTGGGTGAGACAATGTGCCAACGTAGGTAATACCAGGTTGATGGGGTAATGTTTTTAAAAAAATTATAAGAGTGGTGACGTGAAAATTCACCAAACTTTTGACCCAATGTAAGGTTTAATATATATGCATAAACAAAAAAAAAAACAAATTTTTTCTACAATTACATTATTACCATGTAGTTAAATGTGAATGGGGATTCGTGACATGTGGTATCAGAGCCCAGTTACAAAACTGAGGCCTCTGGGCAAGATAGAGGTGGCATATAGAGGTGCTATCTATAATAAAAATATGTTTACTTGTACAGATACTGTTTACTACACTAACATCCTCTTATTTTGTCATTAAAATTTTATGATCTAGTACAGGATTAGGAATTCAAAGGATTTCAACATGAGGAGGACAGACAGTACATCTTGCAGATATGCAATGGGACAAGGAGTACATGGACCCGAAAATAACCCTGAGTTATGGGTACAGTTGGGGGAAGAAGCCAGAAATACAAACCATGCGATTCTGGAAATAGTGCAAGCGCTTAAGAATGAGATGGCTCGGTTGCGAGAGGACAACGCACGATTAACAATGGAACAAGAAAGAATTTTAAAAAGTTTGTCTGACAAACAAAACCAGCCACCAGTTAATCCTAGCACGGAATAGCAGAGAATATCAGAAGAACAGAAGCATCATGTGCCTCTTGAACGATCAGAAGAACAGGAGGAACGTTCTGATAATGCATATGAACAACAAACCTCAAAGAGGCAAAGGGTGGAATTACAAGGGGAATTTCGTAAGATAAAACCACCGCACTTTGACGGGGAACAAGAAGAAGCAGTTGAAGCATGGTTGATCAATATGAATAAGTATTTTTAGTTGTACGAATATGACCATAACCTTAAGGCGCGATTGGCTATTTTCCAGCTGCAGGGAAAGGCTACCTTATGGTGGGAAGAAGTTAAAATTGTAAAGGGAGTAACCAAGCAGACTATTACTTGGGAAAATTTCCAAAGGTATTTTAAGGAGAGGTATTTAACCGAATGCTTTTATGATGAAAAGGCAAGGGAATTCCATGATTTGCGGTTGGGGCAGTAGACCATGGACGAATTTATCGCCCGTTTTACCTCCTTGCTCTGCTATGTACCATATATAAGGGAGGATAAGGCGAAAGTGCAACGATTTGTTAGTAGTTTGCCACCCTATATGCGAGAGAGGATTGAGTTCGACAATCCAAAGTCAATGGATGAGGCAATTCGTAAAGCCAGAATTTGCTATCAACAAAGTAAGCAAAAAGGGGAAGTTGCTGGTAGGAAATGGAATGAGAAAAAGAGTTTCAAGTCAATTGGAAGCAACAGAGGAAATCGCAGTGGCGGAAGCAAGGGGAATGGCAAAGGACTGAACAATAGAATTCCATCAAAAACTGCATCTAAATTCAAGACAGTAAATGAGTCCCGGGTTAGTGAGCAGCATGCAAGATTGGACAGCGAAGGGACAGCAAGACCCCCGGTTCAATGTTGGGGCTGTGGAGGGCCACACTATGTCAAAAACTGCCCACAATGTAAGGGAACTGAATAGCTATCCCAAATTCATGAAGCTTCAACGGTTGGCGAGGTTGGACGTAGCGTGCCAAGAATTAATGCAGCATTAGATGATCGGCAAGCAGAATATCAACCAACAATGGTCGAATTTGAAGGTAAAATCTCAGACCTTACCATAGCTGTTTTAATTGACCTAGGGGCTACACTAAGCTATATAAGTCCAAAAATAGTAGAATGTTGTAATTTACAGCCTGTTAAATTCAAAACCCCTTGGCTGGTACAATTGGCTAGTGGGGCCAAGAGGCGAGTAATGGCAAAAATCAATGATTGTTCCTTTACCATAGCGGGACAACCGGTAATGGCTTATTTAAATGCACTCCCTCTTGGTTCATATGATGTTTTGATTGGAATGGACTGGTTGGATAAACATTGGTCTTTAGTGGACTGCAAAACCAAGATTATATATTACAGAGATCAGCACGGAGACAGGAAGGAAATGCAGGGAATTAAGCGACCCATGCAGATCCGCCCAATAACCGCAACCCAACTAGCGAAGTGTATCTGAAAACGGTGCCAGATTTATGCTATTCAAGTGGGATATGTTAATTCTAAGGATAAAACAGCAGCACTGGATGACATCCCTGTGATACGAGAGTTTACAGATGTGTTTCCGGAAGAAATTCCTGGATTACCACCAAAAAGGAATATAGACTTTACTATTGAATTGGTACCAGGTGCAGCCCCGGTATCACGAGCACCTTACAGAATGAGTGTGCCTGAATTAACAGAGTTAAAAATGCAGTTGCAATAATTACTGGATAAAAACTATATTCGGCCCAGCGTATCACCATGGGGAGCCCCGGTATTATTTGTTAAGAAGAAAGGCGAAACTTTACGGATGTGTATTGATTATCGCCAACTGAATAAGCTGACCATCAAAAACAAATATCCGTTACCTCGGATCGATGAACTGTTTGATCAAGTAAAAGGCGCAACGGTGTTCTCTAAGATTGATCTGCGATCAGGCTACCATCAGATCCGAATGAAAGAAGAAGACATTGCTAAAACTGCTTTTAGAACAAGGTATGGTCATTATGAATTTGTAGTATTACCTTTCGGATTAACAAACGTCCCTGCAACCTTTATGTGTCTGATGAACAGTATATTTCATCAATATTTAGATCGATTCGTGCTGATATTTATTGACGATATATTGATATATTCTCACACCAAAGAAGAGCACTAGGAACATCTCAGAATGGTGCTACAGACCCTTCGAGAACATCAGTTATACGCCAAGTTTAGTAAATGTGATTTCTTCAAGGAAGAAATCCAATACTTGGGTCACGTAATTACAAGGGACGGGATTGCAGTGGACCCAGAAAAGATAAAAGCTATAATGGATTGGCCCATACCCAAGGATGTGGCAGATATCCGGTCCTTCATGGGATTAGCCAGGTATTATAGGCGATTCGTGGAAGGCTTCTCCAAAGTGGCTTTCCCCATCACTTCATTGCAAAAAAAGGGGAAAGCATTCCAATGGACCACAAACTGCCAGAAAAGCTTTGAGCAGTTGAAACATCTGCTCACTACAGCGCCCATTTTGAGTATCACTGATCCTAATAAGGATTATGTGGTATGCACAGACGCAAGCAAAGAAGGTTTGGGAGGAGTACTAATGCAAGAAGGTAAAGTGATTGCGTATGAGTCTCAGAAATTGAAAGAGCATGAGCAGAAATACTCTGCTTATGATTTAGAATTGGTTGTCGTCATACATGCCTTAAAAATGTGGCGGCATTATCTTATGGGTAGGAAGTTTTTATTGCTAACCGACCATCACAGTCTGACAAATTATTTTAGCCAGCCCAATTTGAATGCTAGACAAGCAAGATGGGTAGATTTCTTAAGCGGTTTTGATTTTGACATTAAACATTTACAGGGAAAGGAAAATCAAGTGGCAGATGCCTTAAGTCGAAAAGCACAAAATTTGTACGAAATTTCCATCAATGGATGGAAGAGTCCTTTCGGGGAAATGATAGAGAAAACAGCAGAACAAGATGCTGAATATCAGCAAATAAAACAGCAATTACAGTAGCCTCCAACGAGAAAAATCAGCAAGGATATGAGTTGGACGATGCAGGAATGCTATACTACAAGAAAAGATTATATGTACCAAACCAAAACAGTATTAAAAATCTGATACTGGATGAATTTCACATTAGCCATTACGCAGGTCACCCAGGTTACCAGAAAATGATTACAGCAATTAGGAAAAATTACTTTTGGCCAGGGATGAAGAAGAACGTGGCTGAATACTTGGCACGGTGTTTAGAATGCCAACAAATTAAAGCAAAACATCAGCACCCAGCCGAATTGCTACAACCACTACCTATTCCAGAATGGAAATGGGAAACCATTTCCATGGATTTCATCACTGGACTGCCCAAGACAAAGAAAAATAATGACTCCATTATGGTGGTTGTAGACAAGTTGAGTAAAGCTGCACATTTTATACTTGTGCAATCCACATATAGAGCTGCACAAATCGCTCACATCTTTATGCAAAATGTGTTCAGATTACATGGGCTCCCAAAGACAATCATTTCGGATCGAGATGTGGAATTTACATCCGCCTTTTGGAGAATGTTATTCGCTGAACTGGGAACTCAGCTGAACTTTAGCACTGCGTATCATCCTCAAACCGATGGACAGACAGAACGAGTAAACCAAATAGTGGAGGATATGTTAAGGGCTTATGTAATACAGCAACCTATGCTGTGGGAAGAATACTTACACTTAGTGGAATTTGTGTATAATAATGGGTATCATACCTCAACGCAAATGAGCCCTTTCGAGGTTTTGTACGGTCGGAAATGCCGCACGCCTTCGAGTTGGGGCGGACCCGAAGATAGATTGAGTTTGGGACCGGACATGCTTACGGAAATGGAAGACATGGTAAAAAAAGTACGCGCCAATTTGAAAGCTTCTCAAGACAGACAGAAAAAATTTGCTGATCGCAAAAGAAGGTTCAAGGAATACCAGGTTGGAGACCATGTTTATATTAAAATTCAAGCCAAAAGGAGTACCTTGCAGTGGAGCGGGTGTGCCAAACTAGCACCCCGATATTATGGACCATTCCAAGTCTTGGCAAGGATTGGACCAGTGGCGTACTAACTCGCCTTGCCAAGCCACATTCGGGTTCACAATGTTTTCCATGTTTCCGTGTTAAAGAAATATGTCTATGATCCTAGACATGTGATCAAATGGTGGGATATTTAGGTGGGAATTGTTGATTACAATGAGCCTAGCAAAAGAATTAAACATAAAAAAAAACTAACTTAAAACGTTGTATGTGGCAGGTCGAGCCGGAAGGAGAGGTTCTGGTCGAGCCACTGAGCATCCTCGACCGGAGAGAAGTGCAGCTGCGGAGACGAGCTATTACCCAAGTTAAGGTGCAGTGGCGGCATTATGGACCTGAGGAGGCCACTTGGGAAGATGAAACATTGATGAAAAGGACCTATCCAGAGTTGTTTATGACTGAGAGGCATCGAGACGATGTCCAATCTCAGGGGGAGGAGATGTAATGACCCCGGAAAATTTATAAATAACTTTTTTGTTGTTACCATCATGGGTAAAACATTGAACAAGAATTATTTTTACTTTCAAAATTATATAATTATAAATGTTATTAATTTATAATTGGAAGTGGATTGAATAAATCAAATATGATAATTGTTCTTGGGGAAATTGTTTTTCTTTTCTGGATGATGTAAAGAAAACAGTTACCAAGAAAACCCTAACTGCTTTCCTTTTCTTCCATAGTAAAAGAAAAGGAAAGGGAAGATCGGGTTGTTAGAGGAACAGACGGGAAAAAGGAAAGGGGGAAAACATGCTAAGTCTAGTAAGGACCAGATAGCATGAGCACTGAGGTGTATTAAAATTTGCTGAAGGTAGTGGCCTGGCAAAAGAAGCATGGGGGGAGACTCGATCTTTCAGACGGTCTCGTGGTCAGGAGGAAAGACAAGCTGGAAACCAGTTTTTCCCACAGAAGTGGGAAATTGTGTGTATAGCAATACAGGTAAGTATGTTGTTTTGTTATTTAATATATAGTAGAGTACCTCGGTTGAGGGTTTGATTACAATTTGTAAGACTATGTTTTTCAAAGAAAAAAACCTTGTTTCTTTGTAATAAAAATGGGTCATTTAAACAATCAGAATAGATGGTGCCTTAGGATTTAAGTAGTTGCAGGCGTCATGAAAAACACCCGCGACCTCTTAAGTCCAAGTAGCAGAACAGTCTGAGGGCTTATAAAGAGAAGGAAAGGAAAATAGAAATTACCCATTGGTCTGTACAAATATTAAACTGGAAATACCAGTAAATTAGTAAGGGATAGATATCCAGTAAACAGAAAGGATTAACCATATAGAGAACTAAACGCCAAAATTACAATAAAGTACAGTAAAACCCTGCTTGGTAAAGTAAAGCAGAAGAAGAGTCAACATAATAGAATTCTCATCATAGTTAATCATTTTCGCATATCATGTCAGACAATAACAAAAGGACAAACTACAGCACAGTACCTGTAGTATCATATAAATCAGAACAAGAACTGTTAGAGAATTATACGGCCTTTCCATACGACGACGAGTTCAATATCAAGTAATCTCAATATGAAAATCGCATACATAACTTCCACAGTATTAAACTCTAGGCTATACAAGAAAACCGATATGAAGAATGTATACATATAAATGTCACTCTACAGGTATAGCCATGGCGTATGGTTCACGATATCCGCGTATATGCAACAGAGTATTGAAAAAGTGCAAAGACGCCAACAAGTTCCACCACTGTTCAATTAACGAATAAGCCAAAACATTTTAGAGCGCTAGCATGCGCAAGAGCACATTCAACAAATTCATTCTCGTGCAGAACAAAGCAATAGCAGAAATCAAATGAGAAATACATCCGAGCAAGCGGAAGCTTGGTTATAAACAAAACAAAAGAAATTAACAGAATCCATTAACTGTATTGCGCACAGCATGCGAGAACCAACAATAGCATAAATATACCCTTAAATATGTTCAAATGAATGCCATAACTGGAGCGCACAGCTGAGTAACCAAAAGTCCAAGTATACAATGAAACCATTGCTGATATATGACCAAGAACTCATATAAAACTGTGTTCGTATGTAATAAACGGTACACAGTATTAGAAGCTAAACATCCAAAACTGGGAGTTCTCCATCAAAGATAAAGAACGATAAAATATACAAAATTCATGAAGTTTGATGCCTCATGGAACGGCAATCGACAGTTTTCCCCTCTCCGAAGAAGAAACATTTCAGTGAAACCATTTCTTCAACAGAAAACTCAATGAGCGACCTGGCAATAACAAACAATTATGTAACTATGGGAACCGGCACCAACCTCCAACTTATTTCTATCATAGCAGAGGTATTAAGGGGACCATACCCGGAATGTGGGGACCCGAACACCCGGCAGACTGCTGGTACACCATTCGCCACGCCGTGGGTTCGCCGAATCGTGCAATGTGCATTAAGAGAAGTAGAATTAGGAGAAATTCAATCCCAAACTACCGACTCATCGAAAACGAAAAACACAAGTGAATGCAGATATACCTGGTTCAAAGGTATCAAGAAGGAACGCACTGAGAAATACCTATATCTCTTCTCGTAGGCGGCGCTCAGCCTCGCCTCCAGCTCAGAAAACACAGACAATATCTCTGATGCAAAACTGCAAGCAAGGGAAACCCCTCTGGAAACCATCCGCGCGACAAATGAATCCTAAAACCTTAGAAACCTCCATGTAAAGTTACCATATTAATTCCTGGTCGTCCGATGGAGGAAGAGCGGATCACCTCCGTTGATCATTCTGGAATCCCGAGACACCCAGTACTGTGCCTGTAACAATTAATGGCAACAACTACCGCCAAGTAAAAATCGGGACGGAAGGGAAACATTCCACGAGGAGAGGGCCAGCTATTCAACGCTCGGCAAGTTACCAATTAATGAGGATGGAAATGAGCTACTGTCGCACCGCTAGCACAACCATACGTACACAGGAAAATCCAAATGTTAAACAGCGGCGAGATATGAGGTGGGTGAGACAATGTGCCAACGTAGGTAATGCCAGGTTGATGGGGTAATGTTTTTAAAAAAATTATAAGGGTGGTGACGTGAAAATTCACCAAACTTTTGACCCAATGTAAGGTTTAATATATATGCATAAACAAAAAATTTCTACAATTACATTATTACCATGTAGTTAAATGTGAATGGGGATTCATGACATCGCCAGGGCTATAAAGGAGCTAGTACCTCTTGGACATAAAGATTTCATAACAAAAAAAAACTAATTAAATACTCTATAAAAAAAACTAATATTTTTTTATATCTAACTTATATATCACTTTAATATGTGTGTGTATTTTTATTATATTTTATGTGTTTTATTTTTAATTATTGTATAAATTTTTGTATAATTAAATTTATTGAAATATGTTTTTAATATAATAATAACTCATCTTAAATTGAAAATATGGAGGAAAAAGCTAAAAAAAAAAAATGAAGTAACTAATAGAAATGAAAGTTATTAAACAACCCATAATAAGACTTTAACCAATCACCTTACAAATAAATAGCTTTAAATAATAATAAAAAATAACAAAATGTTATTTCCTAATGTTAAACTACGAGTAAACAACTTAAATTGACGTTATGTGATTCATTTCACTAGTTTCAATCTCACTTCTTCCCTGTGAGCATCACCAGATGCAATGAGTGCAAGTGGACTATTAAAAAATCATCAGAAATTAGTCAGTTACTACCACCTCTCATGGATATGGTGATAGATGAATGATTTTCTTAACTCAGTTGAATCCAAAAAAATGATAACTAATATAATGCATTGCAAAAGACCCTCAATACTTAAAAACTAATATGTAGTCAATATTAACTAAGTATTAGTTTATCTTTGATAAAAAAATGTATGCCTCTTATTCATAGTTAACATTGGGAATTCAATTTCTGTTATTTGTTGTTATTATTTAAATTTATTTATTTGTAAGATGATTGATTGAGGTCTTATTATGGGTTGTTTAGTAACTTCCATTTCTATTAGTTACTAATTTTCAGTGTTTAGTTTCATTTCTTTTTTATTTAACTTTCTTATTTTTCTATTATTTCCATTTTCATAACTTATAGTTTTTTTCTCCATATTTTCAATTTAAAGTGACTTATTATTATTAATTAAAAACATATATTATAAATTAATTAATAAAAAATTAATATTAATAAAACAGTAAACCATAAAACACATGCATATATATGTTAATAAAAATAATAAAGTTAATCATATTTCTTAATTTTTAAGTGATGATATTCAACAATATAATATTTTATTAATTATTTTATTTTTTGTGGTTATTGTTTTAAATTTTATTATAAATATATTAAAATTACACGTACCAACTACCATGTAACTTTTATTATCTATTTAATTCAAATTTTATGTGATTTAGATTCTATTAGTATAATATTAATTCTCTTATTATATCTATTTATATTCATATTCATTATTTAATTTCAACATTTAATAAAATTTATTATTTTTCTTTTTACCTTATCCCTTATCCCTTATGGGTTAAACTCCTTCCTTTAATGTTCTTTTCATTATTTTTCTTTTCATCTTATCCCTTATTTTTTAAACTCCTTCCTTTAATGTTCTTTTCACTTAGTTTATATTTATTTATTTATATATTTATCCTGATTCTATTTTCTCTATTTCCCTTATTATTTTATTTTCTTGTTATCCGTTACACACGGTATATACTTTTGTATTAAATTAATTATTATGACTTATTTAATCGTAGTTTAATTTAACGTTGTTTATAAGAGAAATAGACATATTAATGTTTTCTTTATTGACATATTTAAGTAATTTTATTATTTAATTACTAGCTTTTATTAAATTTAATCTTCTTCCTTTCATTTTTCTTTTCACTTAGTTTATATTTTATTTATTGAGCTTTTTTATATATGATATATTTAGTCCTAATTCCTATTTTCTTAATTTACGCTTTATATTTTATTTTCTTTGTTAATCCCGACACATATAGTATTTTTTATTAATTAATTATTATTTTTCTTAATTTACTTTTATTATTTTATTTTCTTGTTATCCCACACAATATAATATTTATTAATTAATTAATTATTGATTTAAATTGTAGTTTTATTTGACCTGTTTTATTGATTATATATTATATGTTTTTCCATTGGATTTATTTATTATTAATTATTAGCTTTTATTAAATTTATTATTATTATTATTATTTATCGTTTATTTTTTGTAATGCTTAATTTACTATTTTTTTTAATTTTGTTCCATCTGTTCATATTTTCATCTAATCGTTTTGATGATGCATTGGTTGGTTCGAAACATGCTCGCAATCAAATCATTTATGTGATTGTGATCCATCCACAACTGATGTTTAAATATAACAAGATTATTAACCATGGATATTTAGCCCCACTTTACCATGGATACTACTGACTTGTAAATAGGTTTTGTTAAAATATCATGGGACAGTATCTTAACTTATTAATACCACATACCTAGCTAAATTCACAAACAAATTTTTTATAAAATGTTATTTTAATTTAATTTTTATAACTTTTTAAATATCTGTAATAATAATAATAAAAAAAAAAAAAAAAAAAAAAAAAAAAGGGAAAAGAAGTTATAAATACTTTTGAGATATATTCAAACCAAATCATGGCATTAGATTAAATAGATGAAGAGAGATGTAAAATTTAGTTTTAACTGAGAGTGATCACCTTAATAAGGGGTAGATCTCATGAATCACCACATTGGATCGTGGGGAAAGAGCGATGGGGTCAGGGTTTCATTGCAGAAACCATATGCAGTTTTCAAAGATCGCAGTACGACATTACCGACTGCCCTCGTAACAGATACTCCATTGCATCTCCCCGTTTTCCTTCACCTTTCATCAGCATCAAGCACGATCATCTGGTTTTAGGGTTTTCAGGCAGCTTGGATTTGGACCTCCTCTTACCCTCACCAACTTACCTCCGTTTCCTGTAACTTCGACTCTGCAGGCAGCTGGCAACTTGTGGTTACGACAATTATGGATGAGCTAATAGATTACTCCGCAGATCATTTGGAGGATGTGCCCATCTGGACACATCCCTGGACCACATCGGCAGGATATTTTTCATTTGATAGCAAGCTCTTTGACGAAGTTGAAGCCCTTCCTGCCATCTCCGGCTCTCACATTCCATCTGTGACTCTGCCTGAAGATGCCCCGTCTTTACCTCACTACATTTCGCACCCACTCTTGCCAAACTCTCTAGCCTTTGCAGATCCACCAACTAACCCTAATGAGCAAACCCTTAGGGAGGTCCAGGGATCGAACCCGCCTTCGTTCATCTCTTGCATACCCTCTGCAGTCTACCTCTTGGTATCTGCTTCTCAGGTGCCCGTCTCGTCTGCCCATCTAACCTCAGTGGCTCCTCCCCTGGGCAATTTCACTGGAATTGGCCCCATCCCTGGTATATTCACCTCCATACCATCGACGGCCCCATTGGGAACTAGGGCACCCCTAATCTCATCGATTGCTCAACCTTTCTCGGAATCTAAAAAATCTACTACTAGAATACATGGGGGTTCAAGGAGAAAAAGGTGTTTAATGCTATGGAATTGTGATGTTTTCCTAAATCTCACTGAGGACACACAATTATTGGACTCCATGGACATGGCAAAGAAAGTGCTTGTTAGCCATGTTCAAGGCAGACATTTTAGTGTGGAACGGCTATAGCAATGGACCTCGGAGGTTTGGGGTCATCATCTGAAAGACCCCCCAAAGGTTCAAACATTTTTCAAAGGATGGTTCGCACTTTGGTTCAGCTGCCTAGCACACACCAACTAGGTACTCTCCTTAGTTTGGCATATCGATCAAGCGCCAGTGCTTCTTAGGAGATGGTCGCCGATGTTCGACCTAGAACAAGAAAGGGTAGATGCTGGGCCTATTTGGGTATGTCTCCCGGGGCTCCCGCTACATTTCTGGATGGAGGATGTTTTCAAGCGGATAGGGAGTGCTATTGGCACCTACCTCACTTTCGATGATTCCTTTCAGATCATGGGGCGTATGGCTTATGCTAGGATACTGGTTCACCTGGATCTCACAGATGGCTTATTGGAACACATTAACATCCAATGGAGAAATGCATCAAGGAGGCAGATTCTGGACTATGAGAGAGTCCCATTTAGATGTCGAAGATGCCATAAGGTGGGGCATCCATTCAAAGGTTGCCCCCTAAATGGAAGGGCGAGCAAAAAGACACAAGTTCAGGATCCATTAGTACAGGAGGCTCATTCGCAGGGGAAACAACCTCGGAATACAGAATCTCCAGAAGGGATGGCAGAAGCACAGACAGTCTCAGCAACAAATCTGATGGCCTCTACATAGGCTACCCTGAAGAAGCATGGCAGGCCTCCCCTTAGACCTCCTCCCCCGCCTCCAGCCTGAACCCTAGTGGCCTCCGGAGATTCAGTCACTTCGGGTAAGAGCATCTCTTTCACTTCATCATCTCTTTATAGCTCCTCTTTACATGATATCTTATCATCTGGTTTATCTATTGGTATGGGATCTGCTCCCATTCCTACTGCCTCTATCCCAGTTTCTTGTAATTTTGCTTCCACTCACCCCATCTTCTCTCCCACCCCTCCCTCATTATCAATTTCTCCTTCGCCTCCACCCTCATCTACAACGCAAGCCCTCCCAACATCTGGATATCTGACCTGTTCAAAATCCAAGCACCAGCCTTTGGATCATATCGGGCTTGACATCATACCCTCACCCCCTCCGCATAAACTCCATAGAGGTCAACCATCCTCCCTCTCTAAAGCTCGATGTCTAGCTGGCGATGAGATAACTTCAGGCAAGTAGTCTACTATTCCTGGGGTGATCAAAGCAAGAGAAAACCCTTATGAACCCCCTCCATGAAGATTATCGCTTACAATTGTTAGGGGCTTACTAGGCCTGACAAAAAACTAGCACTCCGTCGGTTAGTTACAACCGACTCGCTTGACATAATCTTCCTACAAGAGACTCTTGGTCTTGCTGCTGATATTACCCTTACCCTTGAGAGAATGTTTCCTGGGTGGTGTTTTATTTGTTTGGATGCACATGGAAGATCCGGGGGTATTTATTTGGGATACAATTCCCATACTATCAAATTGCTCAATGTTTGGGGAGGGGTTGGACATATCGGAGCTGACATTCATTCAGCGGATCTAGGAATGTATTTGAGAATCTTCAATATTTATGGGCTTTGACGGCACGGACCCGATTTTTGGGATAAACTCCTGGGTTTGAAATTATTTCTATCACATCATTTGATATTTGGAGGGGATCTCAATTTCTTAGACACTCTGAGTCCTGGGGACACCAAGTGTAGAGAGATCCTCTCTCAGATTACTTCTCATCCACCTTGGATTCCCATCACCTGATAAACATCCCTACAGCTAAGATACAAGCTACCTGGAGAAATAATCGAACTGGGGTGAATGGCCTGGCCCGCAGACTTGATGTTTCTTAATCAAAGAGAATGTACTTGATTTGGGATTCTACATCAAACAATGGGTAGGATCGGTTGGAATCTCTGATCAACTACCTATTTACATGGAAATTGAAGGGGGCAGGGCTAAGCCCAAGGGACCTTTTAAATTTTGTTCTTCCTAGCTCAGGGAAGCATCATATGTCAGCATGGTTACTAATTTCTGGAAAGAAAACCCACTAGGGATAGGGGGACACATCACAAATGGTTTTATTCACAATCTTGCAGAGCTGAAGAAGATGTCCAAATTTTGGGCACACAATAAAAGGACACAGGATGACCACTCCCTGAGATAGATAGAATCTGAGCTGACTATTTTTGAGAATGAACAGGGAGGATTATACAATTCAGATGAACATAAGGAGAGGATTACATCCCTATGCACAACTAGAGAGAAAATCCTTAAGGATCATGAAGAAGTCTGGAGATTGAGAAGTAGGGAAATTTGGATGCAGGATGGGGATGCAAACACCAAATTCTATCACAAGTTTTCAAATGGAGGAAAGAGATAAATCCAATATGGCAGCTTCAGAATGAACAGGGACAAGTTGTCAACACCTTTCCGCAACTAGCTTCACTGGCAAGCTCTCATTTCAAAAGAGCTTATAGTGCCCCTCGGGAAGCAAATTTGGCAAACATCATATGAGTTGCACATCGTTTTCCACAGTTTGTGGAGCAAGAGGAGGAAAGAGATCTAATTAAAGAGGTTACTCTGGGTGAGCTGGAGGCCACCTTGAAGTGGTTTAAAAGAGACAAGAGCCCTGGACCTGATGGATGGTTAATTGAGTTCTATTTGGCCTTTTTTAAAACCATAGGTGAAGATCTGTAAGAGTCATCGAGGACACAAGGAACAGTGGAAATATAGTGAAATCCGTCACCTCTACCTTCATTGCACTCATCCCTAAATCCGATAACCCATCCTCCTATGATGAATATCACCCTATTTCTCTTTGCAACTGCATCTACAAGATTATAGCAAAGATCATTGCCAACCGTATGTGGCCCATACTTTCCAAAAACATCTCTCCGAAACAATTTTCCTTTCTCCAAGATCGACAGATTCATGAGGCTGTGGGCATGGTACAGGAAGTATTACATACCCTACATATCAGGAAATGCAAAGGTATGATCCTTAAAGTTGATTTATCTAAGGCATTTGACAGAGTTAATTGGTTATACATTAGAATGTTATTAACCCACCTGGGTTTTCCCTTCATATATATCAAATGTATCATGAGTTGTATAACTAACATTCATTTCAACGTCCTGATAAATGGAAGTGTAGCCCCTTTCTTCTTTTCTCAAAGAGGTTTGTGACAGGGTTGTCCACTTTCACCATTACTCTTTCTCCTTGTCATGGAGGGACTCAGCAGGCTTATTAAGGTTGAGCACAGAAGAGGCAGCCTACAGGGGATTAAAATTTCAGATGATTCTATGATCTGTTCTGATATTTCTCAATGGCAGTATTGGAGATCTTACTAATATTAAAGCCACTTTCTCCTTATTTTAAGTGGCAACAGGTATGTTGATTAATGATACTAAATCAACTCTGATTGCAACTGAATGTACACAAAACGAGATCCATTTTGCACTTCATCACTTCTGGTTCACTCATCTGAGTCTTGAAGATGGCCCGAAATACCTGGGGTATAAGTTGAAGCCCTTAGGCTACAAGATAACAGACTGGACATGGCTTATATCTAAAATGGAGAAAAGACTCAATATCTGGTATTTCAAATACCTATCTCAAGCTGGCCAACTCACTCTTATTAAGAGTGTCATGGAAGCCACTCCTATCTATTGGATGTCATTGGCTTGGATTCCTAGGGGTATTCTCACCAGAATACAAGCCCTTTGTTGTATATTTATCTGGAAGGGAAGCCAACTTGGCAAGATTTTTGCTTGGGTCAAATGGGATGCCCTTAATTCTCCAAAAAAAAGGGGGGGATGGGGTATAAATAAACTTGATGATTTCTCGTTTGCTCTGGCTTCTAAGCTTGGATGGCATTTAGTATCTGCTAACAGCCTCTGGTTGAAGGTGACTACATCAAAATTCATTGCCCCGATGTAGATATTGGATTGGGTCAAAAGGCCCGAAAGAAGCACTACAGGGATTTCAATTATCTGGAAGGCTATGATTAAGGCTTTGGATCCCATTAGAGCTGGACTTACTTGGAGAATCCACTCAGGAGATAAAGTACAAGTTGTAATAGACCCAAGGATCGGATGTGGGAACATGCATAGGCTTCCTATTGAACTCACAACTCATCTATAGGATAATAATATCACTCATCTGGCTCATATTGCGGATGGAGAAAATTCCGCATTTCTACATTAGGCCTGGAAATTTGCTCTCCAATTAAATATCCCACCTCAATGGGCGCAACTCTAGGATAATTAAACTCAGGCACTTACTGAAGCACACATCCGTATTACTGAGGGAGAAGATGAAATCATATGGGCCCTCTCAAAAACAAGGAGACACACTCCCAAAGATGGATATTTAATGCTGACAGAATCGCAAAAACCACAGACCACTGAAGCATGGTGGAAACATCTTTGGAATCTTAAGGCCCCCCTCCCCCAGGACCAGGCTGCTTATGTGGTCTATTTTGAGGAACAAAATTTCAACTGGTGATAACTTACTCAAGCGCTCACAGTTTAGACCTCACTGGTGCTACCTCTGCAAATGCAACAACAAATCAGTCCAACACTTGTTCCTCGAATGCCCTGAAGCACATAATCTATGGAATATTATTTTACCTGCTGTTACTCCAAAAAGTAATGGATTGGTGCATCTATCTTAGAGGCTTGAAAGAATTGGTATACCTCTGTCACAGCCACCAAGCAATGTAACATACCTCTTCTGATCAGTTGGGCGATTTGGATCACTCGAAATAAACAGATTTTCCAGAACCTTCCCCCTCGCTGGATTTTTATCGCAGCCAAGGTCTTGGCTGACTACTCCCTCATTCCAGAGGATCCATCTCCCCTGAGGCACAGATTTATAATTCCTGAATCAATTAATCACAGCAAGCCATGGGCCTATTTCGATGGGGTTGCACGGGAGACTAGATGTGGTGGGGGGCTCATTCTACATATTAACCCACACCATTCATACATCATGCTCATGGGATTCATAAGAGGCACTAATAACTTTGCAGAATTATTAGCTGCTAAATTCCTCATACAATTTGCATTGGAGAAAAACAATAGAGGTCTACAATTATTTAGGGATTCTAAAGTTGTTTGTGATTGGTTGAATAGAACCTCTAGATGCTCTCCTTTTACTTTGATACATATATTGGATGAGGCACTGAGATTGATTTCATCCTTTGACTCTTTTGCATGCAAACACATTTTCAGGAAGTTGAACACAGCTACTGATAGCCTTTTCAAAGAAGCAGCGAACAGGGATCCGGGCATATGGATGATCCAGGAACATCGAGATGGAGAACACTATCAATACTACCACCAACCTTTCATGGATATCACTGTTTAATTTTCTTTTGATTATGGTTAAAATAATATGTATATATTTATCATCTAATAGACATTTCAGTTTTTATATATAGTCAATTTCCTTTCAGTATATTACAGTCATTGTTACCTCCCTGGGTGGAAAGAAGGTAACAATTTTTTGAACGCTTATCTCAATTTTTGATGATGACAAACAAGTCTCTATTATGTTCTGGAATATGCTCACATGCATCTACAAAATGTAATTTCCTTTTACTAATGAAATTACGATTCTTCCTAAGGGAAAAAACAATTAATTTTAATTAAAGAATTATTATTAATTAATAAAAAAAAAATTAATTAAAAAGTAATAGATGAAAGAGAGATGTTTTCCAGCTATTAGAATATAACAATCTAGTTCTGGCCAAAAATTTATCATTAATTAATAAACCTTTTTTTAATTAAAATAAAGTAATAGATGTAAAGAGAGATGTTTTCTAAAGGTCAAGCTTAATTATTCTAAACAATAAAACATAAAAATAGTAATAAGAAAATGGAAAATATTAAAATGAAATAAATAAATAAACAAAATGAAAATAATAAGGTCAAATTTAACTATTCTAAACAATAAAACTAAAAATAGTAATAAGAAAAATGAAAAAAATAAAATATAAATCAAAATAATGAATTAACTCAATTTTATTATTTAAATCCAAAAATAAAAATATATGGTACAACAAAAAAAATAACATATATATATGATGATGATGATATAAAATAAAGGAATACTAGAAATTTTAATTAAAATAAATAAATAATTAAATATTATAAAAACTTATGAATATAAGGTAGGGATCCAACACCTTCTAATATTCCAACAATTGTCTCTATTCAGATCGTTGGGCCTCCTTTCAATTTCCAAGGCCTCCCTAAACTTACAGTGGTGAAAATGATAAATCCTTACAACGACTCTGGCATCTTCAATGCAAATGTAATGGTTTTTCTTTTCTGCATGTTCTGCCAAAGAGGAGGAGCGAGGCCTTCCGCGTTTGATGTCATCCATGTAGTTAAGAATCCTCTGATTAATTGAGTGGCCAGTTTCACCAATGTAAGGAGACCCACAAGAGAAAGGGATGACATAAACAACTGTCCCATCTTTAGGGTTCATAGGGTCCTTCACTGATCTTAGGGAGCTTCAGATAGTGTTTAAGGGCCTAAATGTCTAAGGAACCTTATGCTTCTTAAGGATATTAGCAATCTTGTATGTGGTCCCATTTATCCAATGAACCACATACAAGATTGCTAAGATCCTTAAGAAGCATAAGGTTCCTTTGACATTTAGGCCCTTAAACACTATCTGAAGCTCCCTAAGATTAGTGAAGGACCCTATGAACCCTAAAAATGGGACATATGTTTATGCCATCCATTTCTTGTATGGGACTTCGTACATTGGTAAAACTAGCCGCTTAGAGGATTCTTGAGCACGCAACTAACATCAAACATGGAAGGTCTGGCTCCTCCGCTATGGTAGAACATGAAAAAAAGGCAAACCATCACAGATGCATTGAAGGGGCGAGGGTCAATTACAAGGATTGATCATTTTCATCACCATAAGTTTAGTGAGGCCTTGGAAATTGAATGGAGGTCTACCAATCTAAATAAAGAGGATGGTTGGAATATTGGCAAGTGTTGGATCACTACCTTGCATTCCTAAGATTTTATAGTATTTATTTATTTAAATCAGAATTTCTAGTATTCCTTCCTTTCTTATTTATTTAATATTCATTTTTATTTATTCATTTAAAAAAAAAATTGCCACATTATTATTATTAATTTTACTACATTTTTTTGGATTTAAATAATAAAATTGAGGTAATTCATTATTTTTGATTATATTTCATTTTTTCATTTTCATATACTATTTTTAGTTTTATTATTTAAAGTAGTTTAAATTGACCTTATTATTTTTATTTTGTTTATTTATTTATTTTTATTTTTATTTTCCATTTCCATGTTACTATTTTTTAGATTTAGTATTAAAATAATTAAGTTTTAACCTTATTATTACTTACGTTCGTTTTGATAAATAATAATAATAATAATAAAATTAATTTAATTCTTTATTTACAAGTAATTTCTATATATTTAATTAAAAAAAATTGTTTATTAATTAATGATAATTTTTTAGTCAAAACAAGTTGTTATATTCTAAGAGCTAGAAAACATCTCTCTTTCCATCTATTACTTTATTTTAATTAAAAAAAGTGTTTATTAATTAATGATAATTCTTTACTAAAAAATAGTTGTTATATTCTAACGGCTAGAAAACATTTATCTTCATCTATTTAATCTAATGCTAGGATTTCGCCCTTCATCTTGTCCTGAAGATGAACCACACTAGATGGTTCGACAGGCTTTGAATTATAGTTTCTTTATTTTGTTGTTACCGAAAGATCTCTTAACATTCATAATATGGATCATGGAACCCTGAATTCAAAAATAATATTATTAAAAACTATCATAGATTCATGATACTAGGGATATACCAAGCTTTGAGAGGAATGAAATCTCTTGAGGTGCAAACCTTCTTCAAGTTTGGCACTAGAAAATAATTTTGCATCTTGAGAGATTTGATCCCTCTCAACCATTGTTAGATCTAAAGTTAAGATAGATCTATGTTGGTATTAATGTGAAAGAAATTTTAGTTAATTAATAGTCTATAATCACTAAAAAAATATTTAGGTCATACAAAATGAATTTTTTAAAGATCTATGTTGGTATTAATGTGATAGAAATTGTAGTTAATTAATAGTCTATAATCACTAAAAAAAATTAGGTCATATAAGAGGAAGTTTTTTAAGATTAATTATTTATATTTCTATTTTCCTGAATACATGTCTATACATTCAATATGTGAAATATAAATATTCCCTCTATTACACCAAATTTAATCATGTCATAAACTAAATATGGATGGGAAGGATCTCAATCATTCTTTCCAACCATAAGAAACATTCGAATTCTCTACATAGTTCTCTTGTGAAAAAATTCAACAACATAAATAACCATGGGAATATCCAATTACTTATGTTATTAGTGTTGTTAATTAGTATTTTTTTTAATAAGTCAAAGACCTTTTTCCTGAGAATGAACTACATAAGATGATTCAAGACCTATTATAATGTTTATAGTAATAATATTATTGAAAAAATGATAATTTTAGAATGATACTTTTATTTGGAAATGTAATGCTCCGAGATAAATGTAAATGTTTGACTTTACTATGGCAAATGACAAACTGAATTGATATTATTATCTGTTTGAATTTAAATAACATTGGCTTTTAAAAAAAATTAAGAAATGTTTTCTTTAAGAGCTCGCAACTTCTCAAGGGGGAAGTTGGAGGCAAGACAGTTGTTGTGATTCCAACCCTAACTATTTTCCCTAAATGGAAGGGCTTCCTGAGGAAAATAGGGAGAGGGGGGAAAGCTCTATGCTGTTGGGACAGGAAAAAAAAAAAAGAGAAAAGAAGAAAAATGGCTAAGTCTAGTGATGACCAGATAGCCAAGCACTAAGTGCGAATGTCTTGCTGCGGACAGTGGTCCTGCAAGAGAGCTAAGGGGGAGATTCTGGTCCCAAAAGATGAATCTCACGAACGGGTGGCAGATTGGAAGCAGATGAATAGAGGTAATCTCAGCTTTTCAAGTAATTTGCAAGTTACAGTGACTCAGGTAAGTGGCTGAACTGTTTTAGAAGCATTTAGAAACATTAAGGAAGTAAGCTATATATTAAATGGTTGCATTGTTGTGTTTAATCATAAAAAAAACTGAGTCATTGGTATATGAGACTCTTACTAGAAAACCATGTTAAAACCGATGAACAGAACAAAATAATTACTGTGAGGGTCATCATAACAGAGCAATTGTATAGTTAAGGGAAATAAAATTTATACATGTAAACCATCTCTTATCCTATTGGGACGCATAGCAGAGCACTGTAGAAGTAGGGGAAATTGTGAATTAGCGAAAGGGGAAATTGTGAATTAGCGAATAGGGAAAAGTCCAGAAAGAAATAGCACTGTATAACTCTACAGTTGTTAATTAAGTTTTCCTTCTGCGGAAGGGAAATTTATAGTTTATGTGCCCAGAACCCTAGGTGTAGGGTATCATTCTAGAATTAAAAGTTTGCCATAGCAGGAGTTGAATTACATTTAAATGACGGAAGGGAGACCTTCATTCGAATGGACAGTTTTTCTTAAATTCCTTCGGATAGCCCAGAACCCTCAAATTATCATGTTTGTACTCAAACCCTCGATTGAGGTAAGCCGTTATCGAATCAGTTAACTATCGGATAAGTATATGTCTAGTGGCTATACTGTTTTTGTCATACTACAACAAGAAATACCCCTAACATTATTGCCCAAAATTTAAGTATATATCTAGTGGCTATTCTGTTCCGTCATATTACAAAAAAAGAAAACAACAACCATGGATTTACTACCAAATTGTATTAGCAAGATTAAACAGTAAAGAATATAAATACACTAAATTTCATAGCCATAGGATTGTAACCAAAGGGTGAATCGAAGGATAGCGTTCATAGGAAAAAGAGCAAGTAAATCTGTGCAATATTAAACTAAGGAAACCATGCAAACAATAACCGTGGAACTCATATTTAAACAAATATTGACACCGCCTAGAACTTTGTGGTAAAATAAGTTGAAAAGCTTTATTGTGTAAACAAAAATACATGGTAA
The DNA here is from genome assembly GCA_000404065.3 of Pinus taeda. NCBI lineage: Eukaryota > Viridiplantae > Streptophyta > Pinopsida > Pinales > Pinaceae > Pinus > Pinus taeda. The sequence continues at coordinate 28,864 of APFE031735009.1, read as the reverse complement.
TCGCATTTGGGAATAGTATAAAGCCTACAGTAATCGTAACCCAGGAGGGAGACATTCTAAATATACAGGACTTATATAATCATTCCATAAACCAAATGTCATTAGCACATGACTTTCGGTGCTTATAATGAAAACATAAACTTCAGGAAATGGACAAGTTGTAGCACAATTTAAAAAATATTTACAATAGGCCAACGCGGCTCATTCGGCTTCAGAGTTAAAACCCTCGAAGCTAAATTTCTTTATAAAACATATACATGATACATGAGTCTCGACGGGCGAGCTATAAACCTGAGTAATACATTGCAGAAACAACATTAAACTATGAAATAAGTCCCTTCCACAAGAATATTAGCGGAGCAATCATTTTGAAAACCATAACCAAGGGAAACCCTCATACCTGAAGGATTTTGGAGCTAATTCCTTCCCTGGAGAATTGTGGATCTTTCGGTACCAAGTTCGAGGACAGAGCTTAGGGGAACCTGCAAGAGACCACAGACTTTAAGTTAGATACCCAAGTAGTCTCAAGATATATAAAAAATAATAAGAACTCTGAGTGCATGAGGGAATTTCAACCACTGTTGCACAAAGAGATTGGAATTACACAGTCTATACAGCGTAAATATTACTAGTGACAGAGTTGGAGAACAAAGACCATGGTAGCGCGTGCTGAGCACCTCCCATTACCACCGCAGAAGCCTGCATCGATAAGCAGAACAGGGCTTGGACAAGGGCAGCAACCAAGAGGCGGATCAAATGGAATGGCAAAAGAATGAAGTTCTGAATCAAGACCAAGTGGTGTGTACAAGGATCAAGCTCTCCACGACTATTGGATCGCCTAGCTAGCTCCAACACCGTTGATCCAAAGGGGATCCCGAGGCTGTAGCAAAATCGGATAGAAATGCACATGCCACGTACAGTGGTAGTGCAAGCATTAACATAGTAATTCCAAATATTAACAACAATAGCTAGGTGGATATATCAACGGCCATGATTCCGTAACCTGTTTTTCCATGGCAACAGACGGTGTAGATTGAACTCGCACCGTGGCTTAATTAAAGGCTAAATCTACCACCTTCATAAATACATGGATTACGCGTACGTAGATTGGATGTGGAGTTAAACCGCATTGAAAACATTTAGATTGGTTTCGTTTGCAAACGGTATGAATTAATTAACTTTGGGATATGTATATGTTTGTATTTATAACTGCAAAAAAAAAAAAAAAAATCATTAGGGACATGACAAGTGGTATCAAAGCCACGTTTTCAAAACTGTGGCCTCTAGGAAATAAATAGCTGAAGTAGATTTATTTTATTTTACCTTTGCATTTCTACTTATACTCAAAGAAAAAATTAAAAAAAAAAAAACGGTTAATGTGCTAACCCTTCCTCTGTTCCTATTCTAGGCTAAGACCAGGAAAAACGGAAGACAACCAACATGAGAAGGGCAGGCAGCAGACCACACAGGTTTGCAGTAGGTCAGGGACCTGCAACAAGCCCTAGAAATAACCCAGAATTATGGGTACAGCTTGAAGAGGAGACTCACAATACAAACCTTGCAATATTAAGGACAGTACAAGAGTTGAAAAGTGAAATGGCCCGATTAAAAGAGGATAACGCGAGGTTAACCATGGAGCAGGAAAGGATTTTAAAGAGCCTATCAGGCAAACAGAATCAACAACCGCTGAATCCCAGTGCTGAGCAACAAAGGGTGTCGGAAGAACAGAATCACCACACAGAACCAGAGGAGTCAGAAGGAAGGGATGAAGAATGGGAAGAACGATCTGATAACGCTTCTGAGTAGCAGACATCCAAAAGGCAACGGATAGAGTTGCAAGCAGAATTCCGTAAGATCAAATCGCCACACTTTGATGGAGAACAGGAGGAAGCAGCTAAAGCATGGTTGATTAATATGAACAAATATTTCCAGCTATATGAATATGATCACAACCTCAAGGCATGGTTAGCCATTTTCCAATTACAAGGGAAAGCCACCTTGTGGTGGGAGGAAGTCAAGATTGTGAGAGGAGTAAGTGAACAGAATATCACCTGGGAAAAATTTCAAAAATATTTTAAGGAAAGGTACCTGGCAGAACGTTTCTATGATGAAAAAGCAAGAGAATTCCATGACTTGCGTCTGGGACAGCAAACCATGGATGAATTTATTACTCATTTTACATCATTACTTCGTTATGTACCTTATATTAGAGAGGAAAAGGATAAAGTACAGAGGTTTGTCAGTAGTTTACCCTTGAATATGAGGGAAAGCATTGAGTTTGACAATCCAAAGACAATGGACGAAGTAATACGTAAGGCCAGAATTTGTTACCAGTAAAGTAAATAGAAGGGAGAGGTTTGGGGTAAAAGATGGACTAATAAGAGAAATAACATATTGGCATGGAATAATAAAGGAAGCCGAGGTGGAGGTAACAAGGGCTTTGCCAAAGGGCACAATAGTAGGAATTTATAGAAAAACTCACTCAGGTCAAAGCCAACCAATGAGTCAAGGACCAGTGAACCACCTGGAAAATTAGAGAGTGAAGGGATAGAAAGGCCTCCCGTGCAGTGTTGGGGCTGCAGTGGACCTCATTATGTTAAAAACAGTCCTCAATGGAAGGGAACCGAATAGGTTTCCCAGATCCATGAAGCATCGACAGTCGGTGACGTAGGACGTAGTCTACCAAGGATTAATGTTGCCCTGGAAGATCGTCAGGCAGAGTACCAGCCGACCATGGTGGAATTCGAAGGTAAAATTTCAGACCTTACTGTAACTGTTTTAATTGATCCTAGAGCCACATTAAGTTATATTAGTCCTAAGATTGTGGAGCATTGTAAATTGCAAACTATTAAATTTAGGAACCCATGGTTAGTACAGTTGGCTACAGGGGAAAAGTGAAGAGTACTTGCTAAGGAAGATAACTGCCCCTTAAGGATAGCAGGACAGTCAATGAAGGTAGATTTAAATGTGCTTCCCCTTGGTTCATATGATGTGCTAATTGGTATGGATTGGTTAGAAAAACACTGGTCCCTAGTCAACTGTAAAACAAAGACTATCTAATACAGGGATGAACTTGGAGTAAGGTGGAGATGTAGGGGATTAAGTGACCAGTGCAGATTCGGCCAATAACTGCCTCTCAGTTAGAAAAATGCATTAGGAAGGGGTGTCAGATTTATGCCATCCAAGTGGCTATGCTAACTCGAAAGATAAAATAGCTACTTTGGACAACATCCCTGTGGTGCAAGAATTTGCTGATGTGTTTCTGGAGGACATTCCCGCACTACCACCTAAGAGAGATATAGACTTCACTATCAAATTGGTACCAGGGGCAGCCCCGGTATCCCGAGCACCCTACAGAATGAGTACACCTGAGTTGATAGAGTTAAAAATGTAGTTACAGGAACTGTTAGACAAAAACTACATTCGCCCCAGTGTGTCTCCCTGGGGAGCTCCAGTAGTGTTTGTTAAGAAAATGGATGGGACCCTTCGCATGTGTATAGATTATCGTCAGTTGAATAAATTGACCATCAAAAATAAGTATCCCTTACCCCGGATTGATGAAATTTTTGATCAAGTGAAAGGAGAAACAGTATTTTCTAAGATCGATTTGCGATCAGGTTATCACCAAATCAGGATTAAGGAGGAAGACATAGCTAAGACTGCTTTTAGAACAAGGTATGGACATTACGAGTTTGTGGTGCTACCCATTGGGTTAACTAACGCCTTCCCCCCCCCCCCCCCCCCAATTTTATGTGTTAATGAACAACATATTTCATCAATATTTGGATAGATTTGCGTTGATCTTCATTGATGATATACTGATATATTCCCGCACTATGGAAGAGCACAAGGAGCACCTCAAGTTGGTGCTGCAAACCCTCCGAGAACACCAGTTATATGCCAAGTTCAGCGAGTGTGACTTTTTTAAGGAATAAATACAGTATTTGGGGCATATAATCACGAAAGAAGGGATCGTGGTGGACCCCGAAAAGATAAAGACCATATTGGAATGGCCCGTACCAAAGGATGTGGCAGACATCAAATTCTTCATGGGATTAGCCGGTTATTACAAACGATTTGTAGAAGGATTCTCAAGAGTAGTGTATCCTATCACTTCCTTACAAAAAAAAGGAAGAGCTTTTTGATGGACCCTAGAATGCCAAAACAGTTTTGAGTGGCTTAAGCATCTACTCACCACCGCACCCATTCTAAACATAGCTGATCCCAGCAAAGATTATGTGGTGTGTACTGACGCAAGAAAAGAAGGTGTAGGAGGCATGTTGATGCAAGAAGGGAAGGTAATTGCTTACAAGTCCAGGAAATTGAAAGAGCATGAGTAGAAATATTCTGCTTATGATCTAGAATTGGCAGCCGTCATTCACGCCTTGAAAATGTGGTGACATTACCTTTTCGGAAGGAAATTTTTACTTTTGACAGACCACCACAGTCTAACCAATTATTTTATCCAGCCCACCTTAAATGCCTGGCAAGCATGGTGGGTGGATTTTCTAGGTGGTTTTGATTTCGAAATCAAGCATTTGAAAGGGAAATAGAATCGGGTGGCAGAAGCTTTAAGTCAGAAATTGCAATGTTTATACGAGGTTTCTTCAAGTGAATGGAAAAGCCCCTTTGCAGAAATGATTAAAAGGGAAGCAGAGTAAGATACGGTATATCAGCAAATAAAAAAGCAAGTACAGCACCCCACCAGCAAGGAAAAACAGTTGGGTTATGCTTTAGGTACTACTGGAATGTTGTATTATCAAGGGAGGTTGTATGTGCCCCATCAAAACAGCATTAAAAACTTGATTTTGGAAGAATTTCATAAAAGTCACTATGCTGGACACCCAGGATATCAGAAAATGATAACAGCACTCCGGAAGGAGTATTATTGGCCAGGCATGAAAAAGGATGTGGTGGAGTATTTGGTGCATTTTCTGGAGTGCCAACAAATTAAGGTGGAGCATCAACATCCTGCGGGGTTGTTACAACCACTACCTATTCCAGAATGGAAGTGGGAAACCATCTAGATGGACTTCATAACGGGTTTGCCCAAGACAAGGAAAAATAACGATTTCATCATGGTGGTGGTGGACAAATTAAGTAAATCGGCTCATTTTATACCGGTGCAATCGACTTATAGAGCTGTGCAGATTGCCCACATCTTTATGCAGAACATATTTAGACTGCATGGATTACCTAAAACAATAATTTCAGACCGTGATGTAAAATTTACCTCAGTGTTTTAGAAAACATTGTTTGGAGAATTGGGAACTCAATTGAATTTCAGTACAGCATTTCACCCTCAAACTGATGGACAAACAGAATGGGTAAACCAGGTGGTGGAAGACATGTTAAGGGCATATGTAATGCAACAACCGAATAAGTGGCAAGAATACCTGCACTTGGTCGAGTTCACATATAATAATGGCTATCATACATCATTACAAATGAGCCCATTTGAGGTATTGTATGGGCGGAAGTGCTGCACGCCCTCAAGTTGGGGTGGGCCGGAAAATAGATTAATGTTGGGACCCGAAATGCTTAAGGAAATGGAAGAAATGGTTAAGAAAGTGTGAGTTAATTTAAAGGCAGCTCAGGATAGGCAAAAGAACTTTGCTGACCGGAAGAGGAAATTTAAAGAATATTAAGTTGGTGACCATGTATACGTGAGAATTCGAGCAAAAAAGAGCACATTACAATGGAGCGGGTGCGCTAAATTGGCACTATGATTTTGTGGACCCTTCCAAGTCTTAGCAAGAATTGGGCCGGTAGCTTACCAGATCGCCCTGCCAAGTCACATACAGGTCCATAACATCTTCCATGTTTCCGTGTTAAAAAAAATATGTTTATGATCCTAAACATTTAATCAGATGATAGGATATACAGGTGAGAATTATCTCTATTTAATCAGTCAAAATGTTTCCTTTTAAAAGAAAACTGACATAAGATGTTGCATGTTGCAGGTCAAACCGGAAGGAGAAATTTTGGTCGAACCGTTGAACATCCTCGACCGGAGAGAAGTAATGCTACGGAAGCAAGCTATTACCTAAGTTAAAGTGCAGTGGTAGCACTTTGGACCTGATGAGGCTACCTGGGAAGATGAAGAGCTCATGAAAAAAGCGTATCCAAGGTTGTTCGTGGCCGAAAGACATCGGGACGATGTCTAATTTCAAGAGGGGGAGATGTAATGCTCCGGGATAAATGTAAATGTTTGACTTTACTATGGTAAATGACAAACTGAATTGATATTATTATCTGTTTGAATTTAAATAATATTGGCTTTTAAAAAAAAATTAAGAAATGCTTTCTTTAAGAGCTGGCGACTTCTCAAGGGGGAAGTTGGAGGCAAGACAGTTGTTGTGATTCCAACCCTAACTGTTTTCCCTAACTGAAAGGGCTTCCAGAGGAAAATAGGGAGAGGGGGGAAAGTTCTGTGTTGTTGGGACAAGTAGAAAAAAGAGAAAAGAAGAAAAAATGGCTAAGTTTGGTGATGACCAGATAGCCAAGCACTAAGTGCAAATGTCTTGCTACGGACAGTGGTCCTGCAAGAGAGCTGGGGGGAGATTCTGGTCCCGAAAGATGAATCTCATAGACGGGTGGTAGATTGGAAGAAGATGAACAGAGGTAATCTCAGCTTTTCAAGTGTTTTGCAAGTTACAGTGACTCAGGTAAGTGGCTGAACTATTTTAGAAGCATTTAGAAACATTAAGGAAGTAAGTTATATCAAATGGTTGCACTGTTGTGTTTAATCATCAAAAAACTGAGTCATTGGTATATGAGACTCTTACTAGAAAACCATGTTAAAACCGATGAACAGAACAAAAGAATTACTGTGAGGGTCATCATAACAGAGCAATTGTACAGTTAAGGGAAACAAAATGTATACATGTAAACCATCTCTTATCCCATTGGGACACAGAGCAAAGCACTGTAGAAGTAGGGGAAATTGTGAATTGCGAATAGGGAAAAGTCCATAAAGAAATAGCACTGTATAACTCTACAATTGTTAATTAAATTTTCCTTCTTTGGAAGGGAAATTTACAGTTTATGTGCCCAGAACCCTAGGTATATGGTATCGTTCTAGAATTAAAATTTTGCCATAGCAGGAGTTGAATTACATTTAAATGACGAAGGGAGACCAACGTTGAGGGTCGACCCAGTCCTTCGAATAAACGGTTTTTCTTAAAATCCTTCGAAGAGCCCAGAACCCTCAAATTATCGTGTCTATACTCAAACCCTCAATTGAGGTAAGCTGTTATCGAATCAGTTAACTGTCAGATAAGTATATGTCTATTGGTTATACTGTTTCTGTCATACTACAACAGGAAAAACCCTTGTCATTATTGCCCAAAATTTAAGTATATATCTAGTGGCTATTTTGTTCTGTAATATTACAAAAAAAGAAAACAACAACCATGGCTTTACTGCCAAATTGTATCAACAAGATTAAATGGTAAAGAATATAAATATGCTAAATTGTGTAGCCAGAGGATTGTAACCAAAGGGTGAATCGAAGGACAACGTTCATAGGAAAAAGAGCAAGTAAATATGTGCAATACTAAACTAAGGAAACCATGCAAACAATAACCGTGGAACTCATATTTAAACAAATATTGACACCGCCTAGAACTCTGTGGTAAAATAAGTTGAAGAGCTTTATTGGGTAAACAAAAATACATGCTAATCGCATTTGGGAACAGTGCAAAGCCTACAGTAATTGTAACCCAGGAGGGAGACATTCTAAATGTACAAGACTTATATAATGATTCCATAAACCAAATGTCATTAGCACATGACTTTCAATGCTTATAATGAAAACATAAACTTCAGGAAATGGACAAGCTGTAGCACAGTTTAAAAAATATTTACAATAGGCCAGCGCGGCTCATTCGGCTTCAGAGGTAAAACCTTTGAAGCTAAATTTCTTTACAAAATATGTACATGATACATGAGTCTCGACGGGCGAGCTATAAACCCAAGTAATACACTGCAGAAACAACATTAAAATATGTAATAAGTCCCTTCCACAAGAATATTAGCGGAGCAATGATTTTGAAAACCATAACCAGGGGAAACCCTCATACTCGGAGGATTTTGGAGCTAATTCCTTCCCTAGAGAATTGTGGATCTTTCTGTACCAAGCTCGAGGACAGAGCTGAGGGGAACCTGCAAGAGACCACAAAAATTAAGTTAGATACCCAAGTAGTCTCAGGATATATAAAAAATAATAAGAACTCTGAGTGCATGAGGGAATTTCAACCACTGTTGCGCAAGGAGATTGGAATTACACAGTCTATACAACGTAAATCTTACCAGTGACAGAGTTGGAGAATGAAGACCACGGTAGGGCGTGCTGAGCACCTCCCATTACCACCGTAGAAGCCTGGGTCGAGAAGCAGAATAGGGCTTGGACGAGGGCAGCAACCAAGCGGCGGATCAAACGAAATGGCGGAAGAATGAAGTTCCGAATCAAGACCAAGTGGTGTGTACAAGGACCGAGCTCTCCACGACCATTGGATTGCCTAGCCAGCTCCAACACCGTTGATCCAAAGGAGATCCCGAGTCTGTAGCAGAATCTGACAGAACTGCACATGCTACGTACAGTGGTAGTCCAGGCATTAACATAGTAATTCCAAACATTAACAACAGCAAGGCGGATATATCGACAACCATGATTCCATAACCCGTTTTTCCATGACAACAAACGGTGTAGATTGAACTCGCACCGTGGCTTAATTAGAGGCTGAGTCTGTCACCTTCATAAATACATGGACTATGCATACGCAGATGGGATGTGGAGTTAAATCGCATTGAAACATTTAGATTGGTTTTGTTGGCAAACAATACGAATTAATTAACTTTGGGATATGTATATGTTTGTATTTATAACTGCGAAAAAAAAATAATAATAATAATAAATAAATAAATAAATCCATTGGGGACATGACAAGAAATCAATAATCATTTGATATCTTCCGTTGCTAATATTAATAAAGGTTTTATTAGTAAAAGAGTCAATTATGATATTATTAAAAACTATTAATAGAATAAAGATTAATTTTATGAATATTCTCAATTAATGAAATTAATGTTTTATCAGTTTTCCATTTTAGTACGATTAGATTATTGCGAAGTTAACATTGAAATGGGGACAAGATAGGTATAATAATCTAAGTAGAGTAAATGATATTTATTTGAATCTATTAAGAAAGATAGTTAAAATTAATAAAGAAGAGAGGGAATGTAAAAATAGAAGAATAACTAAAGAATAAAAGGTTAAATGAGAGGGGGAGATTGAGTTCTAAAATGATATTTAAACGCAGCCGAAAGAAAATTGATGAAAATCTAGAGTAGATGGAGGAAAATTTAAATTAAACCAATAAAGTAAAATTTATACATATATTAATTAAAAATAAAAATTGAAAATTGTATATAAATTAAAATAAATTGACAAATATATTAGAAGAAAAAAAATAGAACTTATTGAAAAAAAAAAAAATTTGAAATAATAACCAAAAGAACAGATTTTTTTGAGCCTAGACCCTCTATAACTCACTATAGTTGTAATGTGTAGATGTAATGTAAAAAAGTTTGTAAACATTTTTACATGTAAGCTTAATATGTTGAATTTATATTAATATGTCTAATTTATAATAAGTAACGTTTTTACATGTCAACTTAATATGTTGAATTTATATTAATATGTACAATTTATAATACGTAAATTGGTAAGATTTTATATATCCATTAGAATTAATATAGAGTCCAAGGGAGATGTTGTAGTAATGGTAAAAAGTTAAAAGTAATCAAAATAATAAAATTCAAATTTGTTACATTGTAATTTTATTTTATCAATAAAATTACTAATAACTTTTTAGATTAAAAAAAATTATAATATACATATTACATTAAAATATATAAATAGCAACAATAAGTTAAGATCCATTTTACCTTCTAAATATAATCATGATTATGTAACCACATTTAAATTTAATTACTAAGCACATAATCTGTAATGGCTCCACATTACACCACATTATATATATGATAAAAATAAATTGATAAAACAAGGTTTGCATCAATATACACCTACGTTTCAAATGTCATAGCTCTATACTTTACAGTTAATGATGTAAGTACAATCATATCCTTGTAATAGGATCTCTGATTAAAGTTCTGGTTATCGTTTCTCTTATTTTTGGTTTTAGTGTCATTGTTTGATGGACTCCACTAATTGTATTTGTGCCACACGAGTCCCAACTAAACTGCCTTCTATCGCATGCTTATGATGTCTTAATCACCCGGCTTACAACCTATATTTCTTTACTATGGTGTTGATATTTTGTTTATGTCATTAAATTTCCTGCTTCGTCCTGGTATGTGGTACGACAAGCCTATCCTACCACAGCTGCACATCTCGGGTCTCTCGTCTCATTAACAATGGATGACCTGGGAGCACAATCCTACGACTAGGCTTCATCTGGAGGTTTTTTCACTTCTCCGTTTGCAATTGTGGTGTCTCATTTCACTCCTTCCTTCCTCGACTCTTGCTCTAGTTCTGTATCTCCTCTTGCGGGCCTACTTGGTCTGTCGGTCCAGAGCTACAATGCGAGTGGATTCTCAGAAACAGGGATATGGTTTTCATTCTTGCGAGTTTACCCTAGGTAAGCTTTTATTCACAGAGGTGATCCTATTGTATTTCCTTTACAATTGATTGTTATACTTTATCTTTGAAGCCCTGTTGCTAACAATGATTGCGGCGTGTTTTGGACTGTAGGAAGCTCAACTACAGGTTCGGGGTTTACAACTCTGACCGAAGGATGGACTCTTCATTAGCTTTTGTCTCCCGAATTTTTCCGGGTAAGGTTTATCTCTGGCCTGGTGCTTGTTTGCCCGAGAAGGAACTCCCCTACATTGCTTGTGGCTAGAGCTTAACCTCTCTGAGTATTTCAACTTTTCTTTCCTGTTTTGAAACACTGTGGACTCTGCACAGTTAAAAGTTTATGGTTATTAGGCGATTACCTACCGTTGTTCTGAGGTGTATGCATGAATATTTTCTCTGTATAGACGAGGGTTTTTTAACTGGTTGCAAGTCCTAAGTTTATGGCAGCGCAAGTATAATTTGTTAAATTCTATTTTTTTTAATGAAAGATTTACATCTCTCGAAAGTAAGTACTGTTATTCAATTTTTAACAGACTTCCTCCGTTCACAGCCATATTGTTCTTATGCCTATGATTTTGGTTCCATCTGGTTATAAATCAATGCTTGGTTCAATGTGTAAAGGTTATATGTTATATGGAATGTAACTAAACTTTGGTCAATATATAAATGGATTTTGTTTGTTTTTCCCTAAACTACCCATGATAATTTTGTTCATAAGTTTTAGTTCCGATGGGTTTGGATAGAGCTTGCTGTGGAAACCTCGAGTCAATGTTTCTCTTTTCTAATTCCTTCTATTTATGCAATTTTGTGTTGAGATTGGTTTGATAATGTCCTTTGCGAGAATAATATGTAACTAATTCTCTGTTTTCTGATTAAAAACTAGTACTTAGTTAACTTATTCGATGATTGGTTCTGTCGTTGTTAATAGTATGGGGTTTCAATCCCTTGTAGGGTTTTAGGAAGACATGGCAGAGTTTTAGAATTTATTTGGCAGTCCATTCTCAGGTAATCTAGTCAAGATAGCTTTAGGGTTTCTACTCTTTTACCCCTTCTTTATCGACCCCTTTATGGCTTTACTCTTTGGGTAACCACATTTCTAGCATTCTTAATCAATTTCCTAATTTGTCTAAGTTTATACACAATCAACAGAGAAATTATTCACCAGTTCGTTTCTACAGTATTTCTATAGTAATCAATTTTTCCTAAATTAAAAGACCTATACAGAATTATATTTCTACAGTAATTCTACAATAATCAATTTCCTACATTAAAAGACTTGTACATAATTATATTTATGCAAGTAGTATGTTCCATATTTACAGGGAAATTCCCTCGCTCTGACAGTTATTAATTCTTCTGTAAAAGGTTACTGTACTTAAGTTTTCCAATTTTGTTACTATGTTTTCTGTAGATAAAATGTAAACATAACCCTACTATTATCATTTTCAATTATCACTCTAGTCTTAGGCGTGCCTCTACATCATTTCATTCACAGTAGAAGACACATAATTTAGTTTGTGCAACAGTATAATTTTCCAGAAAGTACCTCATAACTGGGCCACTTTTAAGTAAAGAACTCCAACGGTAGAGGTCACCTTTGGGTTCCGTTGCTAGTCAATCCTCCTGTCCGTGAGATTTGTCTTTCGGGACCAAATCTCCCCCCTAGCTTACTCACAAGACCTTCTGTCTTCTGCAAGTTGCTCGCACACAGTGCTTATGCTATCTGGTCATCACCAGACTTAGCAATTCTTCCCTTTACCACCTGACATTTCAGCACGGTTTTTCCTCCCCCCACTTATGTTTCTTTGGAAGCATTTCACAGCTAGGGGAGGTAGTTAGGGTTTTGTCCAACAACTGCTCTTTTCAACTTCCTTCCATGAGAAGTTACAAAATTTGTTGATACTTAAATCATTTCTCATTTTCAATAATTAACAATATTATTCAATTCAAACAAGTAATAACACTAATTATTCAGTTTGTTCTTACTGCGGTAAATAAAATATTTATAGCTTTCTGGGGACATTACATAAACTTACAATATAACAATATGTTTAACTATGGATATTGACGTCCATTTTGCCATATATATTATTAATTAGTAAATAGGATTTGTTACAATACCATGGGAAAATATCATGGTTCATCAATACAATATTCCAAAAAACCATCTCTCACTTCACACTCAAAATATTTTATAAACATTTTATTTGAATTTAATTTTATAACATTTTTTTATTTAAAAGAAAAAATATTACAATTACTTTTGAGATAATTATGCACCTCTATCACATGAAAATATGTAAGATATAAATAGTAGCTATAAATTAATATCCATTTCACCGTATAAATTAAAATAATAATTTTGTAACCATATTTAAATTTTATTAATAAACACAAAAAAAACTTAATATTTACAATATAACAATATTTTAAACCGTGGATATTTACCACCATTTTACCATGAATATTATCAACTATACCATACCATGGGTCAATAAGATGGATCATCAATACCATATGCCCAAAAACCATCTATTATGAAACCAACTCACAAAAAGATAGAAAAGATAGCTCAATGCCTTAGAATTCAGCCTCTTCGAGGGGGCAACCTCAGTTACGTTACATAAATGAACAATTCTTTGATGATACAAATGACAAGACCTCCTTTCTATATATAGGAGTCTAAGGGGTCATAATATAATGAGAGCCAACATAACAATAATAATGTAAGGGCACAATAATAACAATATGGGGACTACATGGGCACAACCATATAATACGGGAGTTATACTAATAACAATAAGGGGTTACACTAGTAGTGTAGGGGCCTAACATGCCCCTCTCCTTCAAAAAGTGTTCTCCTCAACGCTTGAGTAGTTCTTGATGTTTATGTATAAAATTCTTGTCCTTCCATGTGAAAGCTTCAACAAGTAAGTTCTTCCACTTGATGAGATGCTTTGAAATTGATTGATTTCGTAGCTGTCAACTTCTCAGTTCTGTAAATGCTTCAGGTTCCAATATTCTTTTTCCTTCCCTGTCAAGTTCTAGCAATATTGTTGGAACTGAGATATTCGGCAACTTTTGAATGAGTTCCCACCCTACTTCACCATTCTTCCATTCATACCTTCCTTTATTTATCAAATTTGGTTGGATAATTGTACCAACCTGTTACACAGTAAAATGTCACTATCATCCTGTCAGTCTCCCTACTGTGTCATCAAATCACATTCACCTGACTTATGCTCTCTGAAATGGCTAAAAACCCTCTTTGCCTAAGTTAATTGAATCATCGCGTCTGTTTATTAATTAACCGCGCTGACTGGCGAAGGATAATGTAACTGCTGCGCTGCCAGCGCGGAAGCACACGTGTTTTCTGCGCTGGTCCAATTTCACGGACAACGCGCCCTCTGCTTGTATCACTGTGCGCTGACCAGACCTCTTCTATAGTTGATTTGCGATGCCAGCGCGCCAGCCCAGTTTTGCACCCGCGCTGATCCTATTTAGGCGAGTTTGTTCTAACAGCCAACCTTCCAGAGGACTCCAGACTTCGCTGTTAGCATTGTTAAGGTCGCCATCCTTTCTCTGGCATGTCTATTCGACTGATCATCCACTTATCTTGGGGGAAAGCTCATCCTTTACCTATTCATGGAGACTCCTTCTCCTTTATAAGCCTCCTCCATTGCCCATGAGCAGCTAGTTTGGAACACATAGACTTTGATTGAGGAATTCTTAGTAAATTAGTGCTGCTCTTTGTAGGCATTTGGTGTGTTGTGTGAGGATTGCTTTAGAGCTTGAGGAAGGTTATGAGTTTGTTGCCTTGTATGTGAGAGAGAGACCTCTTTGACTTGGAGATCCACTTCAAAGGTGAATGCTTGGAAGACGTGCTGGCTGGACCCTTTAGAGAAGGACTCAATGTCAGGACTTCGGTTGTACCTTACTCTATTTTCTGATTAATAAAGATAGATGACTACTGTTATGGTTCCATTTCCATTTGTCCTATGAATGATTAATGTGAATTGTATCTTTC
>APFE031735008.1:0-10276 GCA_000404065.3 Pinus taeda | reverse complement strand
AGAACTAGGTCAAATGCATGGAAATGAACGAATCAGAGTGTGTGTCAAGGTGTGTCGGTGAATTGTAGGTGTCCCAAGGACAATGTATGTTATGAGAATTTTAAAATAGGACTTACAGGATGCATGTTGACAATTGTGATAAGGGGCTAGAAAAAAGTAGTTCCAGATAAAGGGAGACTTTGGGCTAGGGACAATACTATTTTTTCAATGACTTGGATGGGTTCCTAAATCACAAAAAACATAAGGCTATGTATAAGGGCATGAAAAATTGGGAGTGTCAAGGTGTGCCAAGGAATACCAAGACATACCAAGTGCTAAGGCATGCCAATATGTTCCAGGTGCTAGGATGTGGTGCCAACACATGCTAGGGAGTGTTAGGGAGTATAAGGGAAACACAAGAGAGCACTAGTTTCAATTTCATGAAACTAATTAATAAGAGTGTGTGATAAGGAATGTTACTGAGTTCCAAGTGTGCTAATGAGGGAGAGATAAGGTATGTTAAGTAGTGCCAAGGTATTCTAAATTTCTAGGAAAGCATGCCAAGACGTACCAAGTGCCAAGGTGTGAAAATGCATGTTAAGGAGTGTTATTGAATTCTAGGGAAACTCAAGGGACCACTAGGTCAAAATGTATAGAAATGAATGAATAAGAGTGTGTGACAGGGAGTGTTAGCGAGTTCCAGGTGTGTTAAGGAAGTAGTGACATGTTACGTTAAGCAGTGTTAAGGCATGCTAGGGTTCCAGGGTAGCATGCATCCAAGATGTGTCAGGTGCTAGGGTACGCCAATGTGTGCTAAGAAGTGTTAGGGAGTGCAAGGGAAACACGAGGGAGAACTAGATCAAATTAATGTATGGAAGTGAATGAATAAGAGTTTGTGACAAAAAGTGTCAGTGAGTTTTGGGTGTGCTAAGGAGGGAGTGACAAGGTATGCTAAGAAGTGTTAAGATATGATAGAGCCTAGGGAAAAGTGACAAGATGTCCCAGGTGACAAGGTGTGCCAACGGATATTAGGGAGTGTATTGGAGTGTGAAGGAAACACAAGGGATCACTTGCTTCAAATGCATGAAAATTAATGAATAAGAGAGTGTGATAGGGAGTGTCAGTGGGTTCTCCGTCTGCTAACCCGGGAGTGACAAGGTATGCTTGGTAGTTCCAAGGAATGCTAGAGTGTTAGGGCGATATGACAAGATGTACCAAGTTCCGTGGTGTGTCAATGCATTCTAGGGAGTTCCATGGAAACACAAGGGAGAACTAGTTAAAAATGCATGGAATCAAATGAATAAGTGTGTGATAGGAAGTGTCAGTGAGTTTCAGGTGTGCTAAGGAGGGAGTGACAAGGTTATATACTAGGCAATTCCAAGGCATGCTAGAGTGCCAAGGAAAGTCAAGGATTGGTATTGTGTGTTACAGAGTACTAAAACATGTCAAGGAATGTGGGGGATGGTAACATGTGCCACATAGTGCCAAGGCATTCTAAGACATGCCAGGTGATATGGGATGTGAAGATGCAAACTATGTTTCTTAGTTATTTTACTATGATGGTTGGATGTGAGCATTATCATGGTAAATTGTTAAGTTGGATGAGCTCATATTGAACATAAGTAGCCTGAGATGAGTTATAGATAGTTCTTAGGTGAGTAAGGCATATGTTAAATTTCCACAACACATGAGAATTTGTGTTTGATCCTAGAGTCTTAGATGCAAACACACTCAAGTGCCACAACACATCTACTTTAATGCACACCAAAATCTACACATGTGAGGGAATCAACTAGTGCACATGACATTTTAAAATTTTTTTAAACCCTTCTTCATTACATTAAAAACTATAACAAAACAAGGTATAACTCTCATACTAATGATTGTGGCCCTTTACAATCACAATGGTAGAAGGAATACAACTAGGGTTTGGTGTTAGTCCTTTTACAACCAATGTATCCTTAATACGATAACACATGACCTACTTGGTGATGGTGGCCACACACAACCCTTTTAGTCCACATCTCTTGAACACATTTGGTATGTCCTCTTACCGCCCATTATGTAACTCCTCAATCTGCCTCTATGAATGAGCTCAAGTCCTTCGGGTTACTGAACCCGGCTCAACAAACTCTACCCTCTAGATACCTACCTTGTCCTTCCAGGTCTGGAACACTTACGGTCTTCAATCAACTCTTCAAAACTCCATTTTTGAACATCTCTTTGGTTTTCCCACTTTTTCCATACTACTTCTCCAATATGAAAAATATAAGTATATGACAGATACCCTTCTTTCCAATGAATAAATTCTCTCCAATGCAGTGAATTAGGGCTAGTTGGCTAGCACTTTATTCTTTGAAATTCTGAACATCCTTAGGCCCAATGCATGGCCTTCCTTTCTACCACTCTTGTTGTCCTTCACAAGTATAGAACTCAGGGACCTTCTTTGACAGTCACCTAACAAACCTCCAAATGTACTTGGGCTGAGATCAATTTGCCAAACCACAATCAATTATTTTACTGATCTAGGGCCCACAAAACTTCCCTCATCTAGGGCTCTTCAAATATTCCACCTAACAATTATTTGAGTCCTCTCAAAATCATTGTTATTGTGTGCAAATTTCTATGTTGTCCAGTCTATGAACATATAAGAAATACTACTTTTATCATCCTTCTAAAAATCTATAGATGACTGAGCTAAGGTAAAAAATTAGCCACTAACAGTCCATTGACTAATTGTTTATAGGGCACCTCAAATTTCTATCAAAAACCCTATGGATAGTCCACCAAAATCATTGTTCTTAATGTCAATCCATCCTTCATATGGCACAATTATTTTGATCAATATTCTAGTTAGGTTCCACCCTCCTTTGGATCTTCTATCTCCACACATACTTCTGCAAACCATCTACCATATTTGCAATCTATACTGCAAAGATAAGCCTCGCTCTAAGGGTCACAACCCCTCTTCCTCTACATATATTTGTCATAGTCTTAAGGGAATATCTTATGGACTAAACATGTTGGGAAACGACCCTAACTAGGGTATTATACATCTATATTAATTACTTTATAATAAACCCTACCAACCCATATAAAAAACAATAACTCTTACCTCCATAAGGGACTCGACCTAGCTCATATGGATCCATAGATTCTAGCCTTTTCTTTGACTAAATCTTGACATGAACTTCGGATCTCTACGACCCTCAAACTAGGGCTACCTCTGTAAATATTATGCATGTGGCTACTACTGTTCTGGCCCTAAATTCCAATGCAATCCCTCCTCCATTTGTGTTGGTATTTATCATGGACCTTACATCCTACTAACGACCAGAAGACAGGGTCTCAACCTTATCTTCCATTTCTTAATTTGATGCGGACTTCAGATAGAGACACAACTCAAATCACATGCCCAAATTAGAATGAGAAACATTTCTTGAGCTCAATCTTCCAGAAGAGAACAAACAATACGCCATCTTACTTCCTAGCTCAAACCCATTAGGGTATGCGACATTATTGTGAACCCTCACATGATGATATTTCTCTAGGTGGATTATCATGGCCTCCCTTTAACATCCCTTACTCAGCCCTCTAACCCTTCCTACTTTAGGACTACATATCTCCTAGCCTCCTTGATCGAATGAGATCCTTCTCTCTTGATTTTCTTTCCTTCATCCTAGTTGTGACTACGTGCCAAGTGCCAATTCTTAGTGCATTCTAAGTGCCAAATATTCCTTTGTTACTTCTCATCTACTTTCCAATAATTTATCTCAAATAAATTTAATATTAAGCCATGCCAAAACAAACTAATTCATCTCAACACATGTCAGTCATGATAAGACTTTCCAAGTGCCAGAACATGCCAAATGCTAATGTGTGTTAGGGAGTGTTATGCATGCTATGAAGTGGAAGGGCATGTCGAAGACTGCTAAGGTGTGCTACAGAGTGCCAATGCATGTTAGTAGTGTTAGGGAGTACTAGGACAACACAAGGGAGCACTAGGTCAAAAGGCATGGAAGTGAATGAATATGACTGTGTGCCAAGAGGTGTCAATGAGTGCTAGCTTTTATTTCAAGAAGGGATTGACAAGGTATGATAAGAACTGGTGAAGCATGCTAGGGAATATTAGGACATCTCAAGAAGTACCAGATTATGTTATGGAGTTCTAGGGTGTGCTAACATGTGTCAAATAGTGCCAAGGCATGTTAGGTGCTATGACATACTTTGATGTGCAGGGTGCTAGGGTATGCCAATGTGTGCCAAGGAGTGTCAAAGAAACAAAAGGAATAACCAAGTTAAAATTAAAGGAAATGAACACATAATATGGTTAATAAGTGGGGATTTTATCTTCTTAAAAAGGGGCATGCTAGGCACACTAATAATGGGTTCCAATACATGCAAAGTGCCAATGTGTGCCAAGTTCTAATGTATGTCAATGCATTCCAAGGTGTTCCAAGGAATGTTATGGACTACAGGGCATGCGAACACATATTAGGAGAGTGTTATGTTGTGTTAGGGCATGCCAATGTGTGCTTGGGCATCCTAGTAATGGCAGGGTGTTCTAGGTACAAAGATGTTCCAAGACATGTGAGGTGCCAAGAATTGTTAGTGTGTGACAAAGCATTTTAAGATGTGCCAGGAATTTTGAGGGATGTTAGGTCTCTCTCATTAATAGAATTGACAGAGATTGATTATGCATTAAATAATATATTTCCTACACATAGTAGTGGAAATTTATCTAAACAGAATTTCGTAGATAATAAACCCAATAGAAATTAATCATGTGTTGACTCATAGGAAAACAATATTCTCATTACATGAGGGAAATTATACACACTAGTTACTTCTTAACAAATTTACCCACTCTAACTGCTATGACCTTGGACACATAATGAAGAATACTCCATAACAATGGTATTAAATCATTATATTTTGACAAAAAATATAGTAAAAAACATGTAACGTCATCAAAAACTCATTGGAATGATCAATGATGACGAACATTTTTTTACTGTCACCAAAAGTAATTAAAAAGAGCATTGGTGAGGGTCAATACATGGTCATTGCTATAAGTGTCACCAAAGAGATAATTAATGATGGGCCTTTAACAACCCTCACCAAAACTGTCATTGAAAATGGCTTTGGTGACAAACCTTAAAGGACCATCACTATATACACTTACAACAATGTTTTTTTAAGAACTGTCACCATATGTGACATCAGTGATGGACCTTAAATTTCTCTCGCAGGCATGGCCATCACCAATGACCATTTTTGTTGTAGTGTCCATGATGATGGTGACAATGGTTATGTGGAAAATGAGGAGTAGGAGGAGGACAATCAGCGTAATTTTTATCATGAAAATGAAAACAATGATGATAGATGATGATGATGATAAATATGTTGACAATGACAATGATTGTGATGGAAATGGTAGAATTAATGATGAGGACAATGATGAGGACAATAAGATATTTCTATTAGTATTATTTTATTATGATGTTGATGGGGATGATGATGATGTTCTTTATTCCTTTGACACTGGGTATAATGATAAACCTAATGATTATTATGATAATGATAATGATAATGATGATGACAATGATGAGAATACTCATGAAAATCATAACGACATAATAGTGATGACGACAATGATGATGATTATGATACGATGATGGTGATTATGATGATGATGGAAATGAGAATAATGAGGAGGATTATTACCACAATAATGATAAAAATGATGGTTTCATCACCACTGATGAGAACGATGATCACAACATAGAATTGAGAAAAGAATTTGAAGATCATAATAATTTGAGAGAATATTTACAAGATCACCATAGTTTTTATTAGTTGAAAGGTTGGGAGGATTAATGTTGTGACATATTTTAAAATTTTGATCTAATTTGGTATACATGAGACAGTATAAGTAGCCTCTTCATATAGAAACATATTATTGTCACAAATGTGACATAACCATGTGGCTTTGGGAGTTATTCAGTGCCTAGTTTCACTATCTAACTAATGGGAGGTTATTCTTATCTTTGCAATGTCCATTGTATTGCTTAGATGAAAATAGAGAGATATTATTACTCTTAGTTTAACACCTCATTATAAAATCTCAATTTCCTTTTATCCTTTGACGTTTACCAATCCCTTTTAATTTATTTTACATATTATAAAATAAATTATATTCCTTAATAATATCTAATATTTCTTACGTGTATTTTTCATAAAATAAATTTATTTTGTTTTCTTAATAATGATGATGTGTCAAATTGCCCACAAGGTATTGGATACATGGTGTTTGGGTGCTACATTAAGTCACTCTTTGATTTGAAGTCACCAATTCAATTCATTGCTCCGATCGTGGTCATATATTGGGCATGATGAAAACGTAGTGCTACTAAGATTTAAAATAAAAAAATTATGATATGTCAACTCGTATTTGCTAATAAGAATACCCAATTTTTATTAATAAATAAAATATGTAAATTTTACCATTTAAAAATATTATTCTAATAATATCTAATATCTTAATATTTATATCTTAACCTAACTTTAGGAAACTTTTATAATAATGTAATGCATCTATCCTATTCAAGTTAGTAGTACTTTCACAAATCCTTTTTAATTTTGTTTTGTGAGATAAAATATTTAAAATTATTTTAATACAAAAATTGAAATGTGGATTCGGACTATGGATTCAAACACTGGGGGTTCAAACACCTTAGTCAACAAATTCCTCGCAAGAATCAACATTTTTAATCCCTATAAACAAGAGAAGGTCTCACCTGCGATGCTTACAATAGCTGTAGAAGTAGTCATATTAGATTCTCATTCCTACTTTGAAGCAATCTAACATCTATCATTACATTCATATATGAACATTCACATAAAAATCTATTTAAAAATTTCACTAGCATGCTAAACCTACATTAAAACAACACAAATTTACAAATAGAATCTAAATCTACTAAGCATTACGTTAACTCCTAATAATAATATACTTAGATTAAAAAAAATAGTTTCCTTAAGAATCAACCAAAAATAAGGTTGAAACTAGATTTAAATGGCATGCATGACACAAAACTCAAGAAACTACGAAAGGACTTGATCTCTCTGTTAGTATTAATACATCCTTTGATACTTTGTTCCACATTGGACCACACTAAAAACAAAGTGGTTGGTTACCACAACAGTTACAACCATTTATAATTACAAGTTTTTAAAAAATTCCTCAAACCTATGGTATAATGTATCCAAATCTCAAATACATCGCCTATGTGTAGTTTTAAGACTTTCCCTGACATAATTTCCCTTTGCAAGCAGCCCTGATATTTCATGCTTAATATTTACATATATCTTCTATACATTTAAAAACATGAACTCGCACTAGTATCAAGGTGCCTCCAACAATTCATCCCTAGTGAAGGATTATGGCTAAAGTAACATGAATTTGAATAACAAAACCTTCGTGAGGAGCTATAGAATGGATTTTTTTATGAAGAATGAATATAGGTCATCGAATGATGAGTGTAGATATTGGATACCCTAGTAAAATTTATCAACCACTTCCTCTATGTGAGATCCTTAGGTAGGGTTCATAGTATTTACTAACTAAAGTGCCTTGTTTCCATTAACATGGATGGATGTGAGTGTACAATACTAACATAGATATTTAGGAGATTCGTGAGTACTGGGATAATATAATAAATAATTCCTTTACAAATTATGGTTGAACAGATTGGCTAATATCAACAAAATCAAGAGAAAACTTCTTGAAAAGAACAACAAAAGATCCTTGGCTGCCATCCATGAATAGATCATTAAATACATTAACCAACCAACAAATGAATATCTTTAATGTTCAACAAATGTTAATGTACAAAATAATTAATGAGGGCCAAACAAATTTGTAGAAATGGGTTGATAAAATATGCAAAAAATACCACAAAGAACTAGCACTTGAATAAAGTGCATAAGTTGATAAAAGCAAGCTATGGCTTCTAGATGGTTTGCAGGATGCTTTACCATGTACCATACCTTAATTTTTGCAAAATATAACTCCAAAACCATGTGAGGTTCATGGGATTAATTCCTACGTAAATGGAATTAGTAATTATGGCAACCATCATTGATATTAAGTCCAGACCAGTTATGGGGGAGGTCTTCAATTTATGAAATTCCTTAAGAATTGTTTTGGTAAACTATGTTGAATAATTTCATTGTAGAAACAAGGAATACTCTTCTTGAAATAAAATATAAATTAGAGGAACAATCAAAAAAAAATATTCCAAGGTGATGATAATAACATAACACTTCAGTTGACATTTAGAAAATCGAAAGTGATAAAAGATAATCAAACCAAAAGATTACAAGGTTAAGATAATATCATAACACCTCAGTTGACATTTAGAAAAATGAAAGTGATAAAACATAAGCAAAATGAGAGGATATGAGTATACTTGTTACTAAAGAGATCCATATATTACATGAGGAGATAAACACCATTAACATCTAGTCTATCAGCTATAATCATCCTACAGTAATAGAGACCAATTAGATTAGAGAGGGTTTTCCTCGATGGTGCATGAGAGGAGTAAAAATTTGGAATTAGGTAGAAAATAACTTTTGTCATGCAGAAAGAGTTATTTTTGTGGACAAATCTAACCTCCATAGAAGCCTAAGACTTTCTAGTGACAAACAAGACAATTAAGAGCAATCCTTCTCTAAACATGCATTATCATACGAGAAACCAAGTGTTTTCGATCCTACCTGAAGTCCAACATTGTTGTAGTAGTATAGCCTCGTCGATCCAAATGAGCTCCTCCTTCACTTCGAAACCTGCATACACTAACAATCAAACGATTACATAAAACCTGAATATTCCATAAAACAAATCATATTCAACATATAGACCAAGGAGTATATGAAACAATTCATTAACAACAAATCATTGAGAAGAATGGACTTATTTGTATTAAGGAAACAAAAAAGAAACCATTACAACCTGAGCCTTGGTGTTGTGCAAGTTCCTCCCAGGGTCCAGCAAGATTTTCCTCTACTTTGACAAGCTCACCACTTCCAAATGAAACAAGAAAGGATGGTAATCTCTCCTCACAAGCTTCTAAAAGGAAGTCCTAATTCCAGCAGCATCTACCCTTTGGAATGTTCAGCTTTTTCAACCTCCCCTCCTCTGGTCCAATGTCTGTATTAATAGTGTTCTAGAGGAAGTTATTCAGTTCCAACATCAATGGGATACTCCCTCTTTTGGATGGGGTAGCTCCTCTCTTGATGGGATAAGTTCCTCTATCATAGGGATGCATGAACCATCTGGAGGCGCTCAATACACGTCAAACAATCTTCTAGAATCCTCTAGAAGTGACCACAAGTAACTTTTTTAAGATGAAACTCGTGCCTTTTGACCTTTACAGGAGTACGCACCCATCCCTTGACTTACAGAGCGTACAAGTACGTAGGTACAATGAGCTTGGGATGCGTACACGTAGGCAAGGAAGAGAGAACCTGCGTACCCAGAGATAAACATGATTTTTAATGTCTTTCTCTCTTTTTTGAAGTTTGACATGGAGAGCAGAGGTATAAGGCTTGACAAGGAGTATAATATGACTATTGATGGAGCCATATTAACTGCAGATAGTCATGGTGACAAATTTCAGTGTAACAGATTGCCCCCTAAAGTGCGAAGCCTGTAATAGATAAGGGTTTTATATCATCTAGGAAGGGTGAAATACTTTATCATTTCAAGGATTATCTTGTGGAGAGCCCAGTCAGAACCTGCAATTTTCAACACAAAATACATGTATAAGATTATATCATCGCTGAGGTAGGCATTCCCATACTCAGGTCAAAAACTTTAACTAACAGACTAACTACTACTCTAATACAGGAATGATTTCATAGTACATCATAATCATAGACTCATGTAGACACAGTATGGACGCAGCCATCTATTTATAATTGGTCTACAATATAATGAATACAAAACTCATCGCAGCCTGGATGGTGGAAACTAGATCCAGGGTCTTCATCTCCACTTCCCGAATCGGTACGATTCTAGCCATGCGAATAAATGAGTCAATGTCGAACATGGTAGAAACCACTTGATTACCAGTCAATGATGTAAACTGTTAACAAGCACGAGAGAAACCACCAGTGATGTCAATGGTTCTCAAAGTACCCAGTACAATCCATGAGATGTGAATGAATGGGTCGATGTCGAACATTTCATGGAATCCTTCGATCGCAAGTCAATGATGAAAACTGACGT
>APFE031735002.1:0-11417 GCA_000404065.3 Pinus taeda | reverse complement strand
TTTTTTGGATTTTATTATAATTTTATACCTTTTAAAAATAAAACTTTATTTAATTGCTACTTTTTTAAATTTATTTAAATAGTTTAAATAAAACAAATAATTATAACAAAGTCAATTGTATTTTTTCATTTTAATTACACTAAATGCACACATATATTTAGTTAATTTTTCAAATGAACTCAAAAAGGCATCAAGATGTGAGGTAAGGGCTAATGAGTGCTCCATATTATCACGTACAAGCCATCAAAGGTATATTCATGACCAAAAAGTGCCCTACATCACCCTTAGAAGAGGAAAAGGGCTTATGTGGAATTAACTAGCTCAAGTGTTGGCACTCGAATGTGATGTACAAGCCCTATCTTGTAATATTAAGGATGACCATCATCATCTATTAGGTGGTGATGAGCCTCATCATTAGGTAACTCTATGGACCTTCATACACCTCCAAGCTTATTTAAATAAACTCTTCTCATAATTACGTACACATTTTGATTATATTTTGCTTAATGAGATGAGTAAAAGTGAGATTTATGTCTAGTCGACTAACGTTTTGAGAGAAAATCATGGTAATTTTGGCTAATTAAGGGAAAAAATTCGAATCAGACAAGGAGGACATATTGTAGGGCATAGATCCTCCTCATTTAATCCTCACTCATTTGAATATTCCTCCATCAAATCACACTAGCTCGGGGTTGCAAATAGCTGAGTCATGAAGATCAAAAGGCAGCCAAGCCAGAGATAGTGAAGGAACCAATTCATATTGATTTTGGGAGCCAAGACTCCCTAGCTTTAAGGAAGTTGATCAAGACTTCAGTTGTATAAAGGAAGAGGCCTAGAGCCTCATTAGGATTCAGACTTTTGATGTAAAACCACTAAGCATTTTCAAGTTTGAGACTTGTGGAAGATAATGTTATGTAATTTTCTGATATGATATATGGAAGTAAATGTGATATGATATATATATATATATATATATATATATATATATTATATATATATATAATATATATATATATAGTATATATATACTATCAAACACTGTTAATTCTGGTTTTTTCATTTAAGTTTATTCACTTAATCAAAGAATGTTTGTAAATAATTACAAGTAATTTATTTTCAAACATTTTGATACAGTAATAAAACTTAAATGAAACAATAATTAAACATGTGATATAATATACTATATATATATACTAACTTTATTTTAAAAATAAATTTTGATGGTGACACATGTTTATCATCATTTCTAGGATATCATGGACTCTGCAATTGCAGGCGTTGGTTCTCCCTAGGCCGACACTGTGGATCCTCACGAGAAGGCGCAGTCAGACTGGAAGGAATCTAAAGGTCGTGGGGCTCTAGCATGGGACCCGAATCCACAGAAGTTGTTTAAAACTGATCTCTTGCTCGCTCATCCCCAAATGATATTCAACGGCTGTTACAAAGACTGGGGTTATTTACGGAATAGCTACCTCGATGCATGGACTCCCTTGCAGAAAATGGAGACAGAGGGATGGACAGGAAAGGCAAGGGTTTTAGGAACAACAAATTATGCCACCAACACACTACAAACCAGAGCTTCACAAGAGTTATACCCTAACTGACGATCTGGCCACCCACAAGCTAAAAGCCAAAAATGAGGCTATATGGCCAGATCAAACTGTGCGGGAATGGATATGGGTTGCACAACCTTTTGCGCCCCTTTATTCAAAAAGGAAGGTAGGGTCTAGCACCAATGGATGGAAGCTAAGAACTACAGTGGATCTAGCCAAAGGTGACATGATCCTGAAGGGCCAAACATTCTTGCGAAAAGCAGATATTCTAGAGATAGTGATTGGGACTATGAAAACGTCCTCCACAAACTAGATCTAAAGAAACCAAGGCACAAACAGAATACAAAACACAGTGGTGCATTTAGGTTTACAGAGAAAAAGCCAGATCCAACAGATCGGGGCCTCAACAAGGTCTTTCCTCTCTGCATGGACGAAGATCTGATATAAATCTTCATCAAAATGATAGGGGGTAGACACTACTACATGCAGCTCAGCAAGGGGACGAGTATTCATGAGTTAAAGAAGGAAATATAGATCCAACTTGGAACCCCAAGTAAACACCAAAATCTGATATATATAAGACAGTCTGCACGAAAACCACACACTTTAGCACTATGGTATAATGAAAGATTCAACCATCATTCTTAATCTAAGGTTGCGCGGCAGATGTAATGGAGCCAGTTCAAAAAATACAAGTTCTCGTCTGTGATGCAATCAAAGGAAAGGAGAAAATACCAAACAAACTAGCACGAGCATCATAACTACCAGGCCCCTACATTGTGGAACAAAAATCAGAATCTCCAACGCTTCAAGTATCTTTTCCATAGGTAACTGCTCTACACACAGATCTATATGAGAATACTGTTACCTATAGATTTAACGGTTTTTGGCCAAAATCTAATGCTCTACATCAGTGGATCTTCTCCTCATGGTCATCTAACTGTGAAATAT
This sequence comes from Pinus taeda, assembly GCA_000404065.3. Lineage (NCBI taxonomy): Eukaryota > Viridiplantae > Streptophyta > Pinopsida > Pinales > Pinaceae > Pinus > Pinus taeda. The sequence goes on along the minus strand of APFE031735002.1, from coordinate 8,913 downwards.
ACATGTGCCCAAAAGGATTTTTTGTAGTTAGATTCGACACAGAACAGGAACATGATAGTATCATCAATCAGGGGCCTTGGTTCTGGAGCAATGTTGGCCTCTTCACCACCCCGTGGTTCCCTAATTTTGATGCAAATAGTATGAAAGTGTGAACAATGCCTGTTTGGGTTAGGCTTCATGACCTCCCTCTACATTTTTGGCATCACAAAGTTTTAATAGCCAATGGGAATTCCTTGGGGAAATTCCTAAAAATTGATGAAGACAGAGCTATCGAGGGAATTTTCACATTTGCTATTATATGTGTAGAAGTGGACTTGTGTCAGGGGCTACTTGATCACTTCACATTAATCTTGAATAATACTTTGTGGAAACAACTGTTGGTCTATGAGAATACAACATTTAGATGTCGAGGGTGTATGTAAATAGGGCATCTCCAATATGCCTGCCCATTGCCTAGAATGGACCCCAAAGGGAATAAGAAACAACAAAAAAAGGCCAAAAGGTGGCAGCATACTGACCTGCTGGAAGAAGAGGACATGCAAACAGAACCTATAGGGAATCTTTCAGAACCTGACACACAAAAGGGACAAAAATATACACAAGAAGAGAACACCCCAAACACTCAGCTGGAGCCATACAACATAAAACAACAACAAGAAGCTCAACTAGAAGCAAGTGGCATCAAACGAACTCATGGATTAGAAGGATTAGAATCTAACAAAGAACATCCAATGAGCACATCAGAAAACTAGCTAGCTATTATTGCACCCTCTCCCAACTCTGGAGGTTGGCAAAGAGTGGAGAAGAAGAAGAAGCGAAAAGTATAGGCTTGCTGGAATTTATTTTTTTCTGCTTAGTAATCTTTTTTTTAATTTTTTTTTTTATACTTTTTTAATTTTTTTTTTTTTTTTTTTTTTTTTTTTTTTTTTTTTTTTTTTTTTTTTTTTTTTTTTTTTTTTTTTTTTTTTCCGGGCATTACAGGAACAACCATCTACATATGCTTCAAGCATCTACAAAATGTAATTTTTTCATATGAATAAAATTACGTCTTTTATACGGGGAAAAAATATATATACTTATTTTTTATATATATTATAAAATTAAATAACATGAAGGTTAATGTTTACCTTGATGAGTGTGGCCAAACCTGGAGGATCAATGTGGCCAAGGGCCATAGACAAATTGTGTAGGACCCAAAAGATTCTACAAACATGTGAATGAGATTATTTCCTGAACGATTATTTTTTCTTAGAATCCGATTCTTCTAGATATCAGAGTTTGGGAAGGTGGTAGGGGAATGGTTACTATGCATAGACCGCTAACCTATGCATGCTCATTCGAGTGGTTTCTTTGGTCACTATGGTGTGCTAACGTGCATGGTTTGGCACCTCAGTGAGCTGAAGGGTGGTGAACTATCCTTTGGATGGTGAGACGTGGTGAGGACAAGAGAACTACTAAATTTTCTTGCTGCAAGAGTTAAAATGGGGTGGTCTTATTCTCTTCCTTATTTAGTAAGAAATATGGCTATGCCTCTAGGCTCTAGGAGTTCCTTTGTAAATGGAATTTTGGATGTGGTGGTCGTCTGTTCTTTTTGGGTTTCCTCATCTTTATGCTTTCAATAATTTGTCATGGTCCCTGATCTCTTTAGTGGAATTTGTTGCACGTATCTATCGCCAAATTTTCTTAGGGTTGAGAGATGTAGTTTGAGGTCCCAGGATCACTACCAATGTCCTTGGTTTCTTGGGGTACTCTATTCAAGAGGAAGTATTGTAATTATGGGGGTGCTTCTTTAGTGATAATTGTGGAAGAATATGCAATTTTTCACAATTTTTATCTTGTTGAGTTTTGAAGTGGGATTTGATTACCAAGATACAACATTTGGGTGGTTGAATTAAACTAGTCTTTGTGTTCTAGATTATATAGTGGAATTCTTAGACGAAAGGGGGCATGTTGTGTGAGTTGGGTGACCACACGAAGTCCTGGTTGGCCATTGTAGGTGCATAGGAGAAGTGGAGGCTAATGGGGGTGTTGAGGCTATTTATGAGCTCGAATTGGCTCATGAACATGTTTCATCACGTAGCCATTGGAAGGACCACCATATTTAGAATGTTTGTATAGGTAGTTGTAGAGTCTTATCACACTGCTGGTGGAGCTAGGGAAATAGAGAGATGATGACTTGAATGAGGTGATAACATTCATGATTTACTGATCACATAATAAACAAGAAATTTTGGACAAGATGAATTCACTTATAACGAGCCAAATATTGACTAATAAGTGACTAGATCATATTGAGGGTCAGATTGACAACCTAGAGATTCATTTTTACGGGGCCCCTAGACCCCCAAACATTTTTAATTCTAGATAGGAACTGATACCCCCTCATAATATTTGACGAAAGTTCTTTTCATATGTATTCTATGTGGGTTTTGGATGCTTTGCGCATTTATTTTAAGGACACAATGTAAATTTTGGCACTTTGGTATCACCTTTTGTATCTTTCTCCTAGTTAATAAATTTGTTTTGAATGAGGTTAAGGGAGAAGCATACCTCAAAAAAATTGTTGATGTATTTCAAAGAACTAATAGAATTTATTTGATTGAAAACAAAAATATGAAGGGTAAATTTCTAGTTTGGATTATAATCATAGCTTTAAAAAGTTGGTTAGATTCATGTGTTTCACATATCATCTCATCATAGATTTCCATTCAAAATCTTATGTTTCTCCTTGTTGGAGTTACATTTCAGATGTTTTAATAAAATTATAAATAGTTGGAGCCTTTAGTGATTAAAGAATGACAAAGTGAATTTGAATATCTTTTACAACACTCTATACTACTTTATTTTGTCACATTTTTGCAATACTTTATTCAAATTTTTTTACCCTCAATGTTTCTTACTATTTTATATGAATTTTATGGCTACTAATTTTTGTCTTGTGAAATCACTTCTTGTTACTTTAAAGAATTTATGAAAATGTTCCAATTCACATCATATAAATAGTGATATTGGATTATTCCACAACACATATAATATATTAATCTATTATAACATTTATGATAAAAAAATTATCATATTCCATGTCTTGGTCGATTCCTTGGGAAAATAGTGTCACACCCATAGTTTTCCAAGTGATTTATAACCATATCATTTATATGTTCATGATAGTACTTATTCGCAGTACATGTCAATTGAATAAGTGATTATACTCTCGATATAAATTTGCATTTTATTTATACCTTATTGATTGTGGATATTATTCTTCTTCAATATAATAATTTATTATACACTCCATATAGATTTACATTTACTTATTTGAATAATAATTTTGTTTTTAATATTGCAGAAAATATATTTATTTTAATAACTAGATTTGAGATAATTTTTAACCTTATCTTATTCAAAATTTAATTATAAACCAAAAAAATCGAATTTTAAATTTTTAAATTTATATAACATGACTTTAATTTTTTTTTAACACTAAATTTATGAAACAACAAAATACTATTTTAATATCATATCTAATATTTTAGGCTTTTTTATTGTTTTACATTTAAATCAATCATAATTTATTAATTCCATCTCTACATTCCTAAGTACTTTTTTTTGGCATTTAATTCTATAATTATTAATATGTATTTTTCAAGAATCAATGGATTTATGAGCATGTCATCTTATTGTTTTTATTTATTCTTTTAAACATATACCATGCTCTTTTCCATCTTTTTTTTTAGATTTTATTATAATTTTATAGATTTTAAATATACAATTTTATTTAATTGCAACTTTTCTATCTTTAATTTTTAAATAGTTTAAATAAAACAAATAATTATAACAAAGTCAATAGTAATTTTTCATTTTAACTACACTAACTACACAAATATATTTAGTTCAATTTTCAAATGAACTCAAAAAGGCATCAGGATGCGAGGTTAGGGCTAATGAGTGCTCCATATTATCATGTACAAGCCATCAAAGGTATCTTCATGCCAAGACATCATGACCAAAAAGTGCCCTATATCACCCTTAAAAGACGAAAATGTTTTATATAGAATTAACTAGCTCAAGTGTTGGCACTCGAATGTTATGTACAAGCCCTATATTGTAATATTAAGGATGAGCATCATCATCTATTAGGTGGTGATGAGCCTAAACATTGCGCAACTTTATGAACCTTCATACACCTCCAAGCTTATTTAAATAAACTCTTATCATAATTCCTTACATATTTTGATTATATTTTGCTTAATGAGATGCATAAAAATGAGATGTTATGTCTAGTGGACTAATGTGGATTGATTTCAGGTTTTTGAGAGAAAATCATGGCAATTTTGGCTAATTAAGGGCATAAAATCGAATGAGACAAGGAGGAGATATTATAGGAGGTAGATCCTCCTCATTTAATCCTCACAAATTTGAATATTCCTCCATTAAATCACATTAGCTCATTGTTGCAAGCATCTGAGTCATGAAGATCAAAAGGCAGTCGAGCTAGCAATAGTTAAAGAACTAGTTCATCTTGAGTTTAGGAGTCGAGCCTCCCTAGATCTAAGGAAGTCATTAAATACTTCAATTGTATAAATAAAGAAGCCTAGAGCCTCATTAGGATTCATATTTTTGACGTAAAAGAACTAGGCATTTTCGAGTTCAAGAATTGTGGAAGACATTGTTATGTAATTTTCTGATATGATAATGAGAATGAGCATTTCGTTGATCGAACAATGAGTTGTCTCATAGGACTGAAGCTCTTGGACTAGGGCCCAACAATAGTAGAAAAGGATCCTCTTCTTGTATTTGTATGCGTAATTGATTTCATAGATTAATGTTTGAATTGTTTTTAACATTATTTCATTGCAAATAGTTCTGGATTTGATTAGTTTGCTTCAATTTGTGCACTGATTTTCCAGTAGATTAGGAAGATAAAGGAATATAAAAAATATTATAGTGGGTAGCTTTGGCCTCACTCCTCCCTTCAAGGACCATGGTTTGAGGAGAGAACTCTTATGCAGCCCCAAAAAGACATAATTTTGATTTCTTCAGGAATTTCGGGTTTTCTCCTATTTAGGCTAACATTTTACCAGTTTTCAAGAATAGGATTTAACTGTCATTTCTGATATCTTCAGCCTTGCATGAGATCTCATAAATGTTTCACATTATTCTGCAAGTTTTTCCATGCATGAAGTAGGCAACAAGATAATGAATTTATGTTTTCTTAGTTGACTGAAAATATTTCTTGTTTGACAAGATTCATGGGTAAATGTTAGTGATTGATGCAGTGTAGGAGTTTCAATAGTGCAGAGAGATATCATGACCATAAACCTCATCCTAACCTCATCCATCCATGATTATCACTTTTTCCACTAATCCCTCACCAAATTCATCATTTCATAAGAACACTTCTCCAAGTTTGTTGAGCAAATCCAACCATCTCACAAACTCTATTTTGAGCTATGAAGGAGTCCTAGCCACTCCCTTGCCTCATTTGTCCCATCATTCACCTTTTGTAAGCCCTACACCACCTTCCAAATTCCTCCTCTTGCTCTCAGCCAGATCCTATAAGAATATAGGGGATCATGTAGAAGCATTAGGAAATCATGTAGGAGGCATTAGAACATCCTATAGGACGACCTGTAGTGGGCTATTTGGAGGCTGAATTGTGGAAAAAGCACCTAGGAAGATAGGAGAAGACCCCTATTTGCCTCCCAAGCCATCTGACCATTCACCATCATCCTTAATCCACCCGCCACATCACTAAGAGCATTTAGCATTCATATTTTCACACAAAAAAGACAAAAAGAAAAAAAGAATTATTGTGTTCATTTGCATGCACAGTGGTAGAATGTTTGGTTATTTTAGATTGCATGCCTAGGACAATAGGATTGTACACATGTCAACTTAGCCATCTTTTGAAGAAACACCTCCTAGAAATAGTTATATGAATGGTGTGTTTAAGCATTTGATCTCATTTTTTCCTTACTACAGTAGACAAGATTTCGGTCAAAGTAAAATTCCCCTTTCCTCATTGGCATTCAAGATTCTTCCGAATCAATAGAAGGCTGGTTTGAAAGACCATAGTGGTCTATCATCATCTTAGCAGTGGAAAAGAGTAGACCCATCAGCTCTGCTTGTGTATACAACATTGTCACCTCCAATTTTGTACAAACCCTATGTTGATAAAGTGAAGTTGGTAGACCGAGGAGTTGCAGCATTGTTGTTGCAATACTGGTGCTCATCATCTTTTGGTGCCATTTCTGGGGAGGTGTCTGAGTAAGATGTGATTTTTTCTTTCTTACTTCCATTTCTTATCTCTGACATTCTGTCATTAGCGCCATTTCTACAAAATTTATTGTAAGTTAGTTTGCTTTCTTTTCCATTCTGTAAGTGAGATTTCTTTCAAGCAGTTAATTTCCATTCAGTTTGTGATTTAAACTCTGTAATTAGTCCCAAATATTGAAAAAAACACAAAACTAAGAAAAATCACTTCTTTCATTCCTCGTAGGAAGGGGGATAACTTAGGGAAATTTCTACCAAATACCCCCACCACTTCAAACATCCAACCTTACCTCTTCTTCGGTAGCTGTGGATTGGAGTACCCCTTAGGCAAACAACCAGAGATTTTGGAAGAGCCTATAGGAGGAGAAGAAGAAGGAGAACCCATTCCAACTGATCTAATGGCTGAAAATAGAAATGACAGAGGAGATAGAGAAAGAATTGAGGGTGCCTTTCCCATCATAGAAACTAATGGGGATACCAAGATAAAAAGCATAAGCCCCTGTCCTCTTCCTCATTTTCATGGCTTGACCTCAGAAGATCAAAATAATTTCTTTGTGTTTGTTTTCGTATGCAGAAATTATGATTACACCACTAATGAGCAGAATTTGAAACTATTCCCATCCACTCTCAAGGATGCAGCTTTACGCTAGTTCATGGGTTTACCTGGGGATAACATCACTACCTGGGCTCAGATGCAACAAGCCTTCAATAATAAGTTCCAAGACTACTACACGTCCAAAGACACTAAAGAGGAAATTTTTAGGATGACCTTAGGGCCTGATGAATGCCTAAAGGATTATGAAGAAATATTCCAGTTTAGTTACAAAAGGGTCAGGTGCACAATTGATCCGGAGCCACTGAAGCTAGTCCTACTCCGAGGGGTAAGGGAATTTCTTCTAGATACTCTAAACCTACTAGCGGGAGGGAACATCTACCAACTACCCTATGAAGATATCAAGACTATCTTTAGGAATCATTTTAGGGAGGCTAGGAAAAAGGGTAGGGGTGGTCAACCAATGTGTAACCCACCCTCTTCCAACACATCCATAAAAGGTGAAATTGGAAATATACTAGAAGATTTCAAGAGTGAAATGCTTCAAACCCTTGCCCTACAAATGGACATTATGCACATCAAGTGAAGGAAGGAGGAAGCATAAAGAGCATTAACCATATTCTACCCTAGATGCACAAATAGGCACCCTAGGAATGAATGCCCATTAAACCTAATCAAAACCTACTCGGTCTATGAAGAAAACCACTCCACAAACAAGTTCCCTTATCTATCTAGACTAAAAGTTGTGTATCAGGGAACTAAAGGGGTGAATGAACAACTCTTCTACATAAATCAAAGGATACCTCATGGGCCTCGGCCATACTTGCAGGGCATGCAAGGATAATCCCATGCATATTACAAACCTAACAAGAACACATCCATTCCCAGCTGACCAACCAACCATTTTAGCCATATACTTTTCCACATACTGAGTGGAATGCACCTCCCGAGGGGTGGAGGCCCCCTTACAATAATTCCCCAGGTTTATTTCCTTCACCTCCTACTCAACCAAAACCTTTGCACCCTACTCCACCTAAACAACCTTAGATTCCTACCCAGCCAAATCTGAATCCAAATAATAGATAGGCACAACAATTTTACAGTGGAGAGACATCTTATCATACTTATTGTGTGGAGATTCAGGAACTCAACCTAAGAGCTGGGGGAGTACTCCCGAACAACTAGTCTCCACCGCCACCTAGGGAGGGTGAGGAGGAAAGAAAGGAAAGTATGCCTAGAGTGAATCCACCACCCTCTCTTGAGAGATTAGCTCATCCAGTAAAACCTAGCCGAGAAGAGAATGAATTTCTTGGTGAATTGAAAAATTTATGTGTCAAAATTCCACTTCTCCAAGCCATCAAGGATGTACCTATTTACAACAAGTTGATTAAAGAGAAGTGTGTCAAACATCCAGGGGGGCAAGAAAGAGACACCCCTAACATTAATGTCATTGGATAACTGTCTCACTTAATGTTGTGTAGGTAATTTTCCCAAAGTATTTGGACCATGGAAGCCCTGTAGTAGATGCGCACATCAATGGCACCATTGTCCCACACACTTTGATTGATGTTGGGGCTACCATAAATGTAATGACTAAGGACACCATGCTCAAGCTCAATCTCTGGGGTTCATTAAAAAGACACAATAGACTTGCAACTTGCAGACCGTTCCACAATAACCCCTGAGGGGATTGTTGAGGATATGATGATCTCCATTGACTCTTGGGAGTACCTTGCAAACTTCCTAATCCTCCATCCTAAGGCCAAGCTTACTGGTTATGCTCGAATACTTTGGAGGCCTCGATTAGCCACTATTGATGCCTACGTCAATTGCAGGGTTGGAAATATGAGTATAAAAAATTGGGCATTTATCCAAGTAGTTAGTCTTGTAACCTCCTGCTCAACCATCTCTAGAACATGACTTACCTTTATGGCTAGAAGAGGAGGAAAAAGGTGAAATCTACTGAGCCCAGCTCTATACCTTAGAAACAACCATGGGAGGAGGACAACCAGATGAAGATGGTTTGATTGAACACATACTCTAAAGTGCAACTCCTAACACCTTGTCGTTAGAGGAAGTAGTAAAGG
>APFE031734996.1:0-38253 GCA_000404065.3 Pinus taeda | reverse complement strand
GTTCATTTATGTAATGTAAAGGAGGTTGCCCCCTCGAAGAGGCTGAATTCTAAGGCGTTGATCTATCTTTTCTATCTTTTCTTGAGCTGGTTTCATAACACAAACAATCAAAGTCTACTATTGATTCTTTTTATGAAAATAGATGATAGGAGAACCAAGAGGGCCAACCTAAGTCTTGCGCTCGATTTCCTCTCCTTCTTGATAGAGTTTTACCACTTGCTCTTTGTCTGCTCAGCTTCAAAAGGACCTGTAGAATCACAGCAATGTACTACTATGCAAGAAACAAGGATCTAAGTTCATAAATAATGCAAGATCAGATGTGCATTAACCATATACAAGAATATATAAACATGTACACAAGAATATGGAAGGAAACAAGAATAGCTTTATTCAGATGAAAAGTAGCAAGAAGATTACAACCATGTGCTCTGACCAAGCATCATCCTCCAGCTAAGAAGCCCTTCTTCACCTCAAGCAAAGTTAGATCACCCAACACTATGAATGTACACCAAATACCAAAGCACTCTCTATAAGTACAAAATTCCAACCTCTGTCTCTTGATAGATCCCATAATATATGTTTCAGAGAGTGATCATTTTTTTGGATCTTGTTAGTTCCTCTCTCTATAGTTCTGCTTCACTTGGAGAATGATGATCTCTTACTCATCCCTAGTCGAAAATGGAGTGGCAAGTGTCAAAGGGGAAGCTTCTGGAAGATTCCATGATCTTCCACCTCGCATTTTTTTCCTTTCCATTTTTCAATTCCTGACCATCGCACCCTACAGAAGGAAAAAACAGTATGCATCACACCCTGTACATTGGGAAGGTGATATGCATCATACCCTCTGCATTGAGCTTTTAGTATGGTCCAGTTTTGACCATTTATGAGCAGTTTTCAGTGAAGGACTTCTAGGAGATGATGTAATCAGTTGACCTTATTCCTTTAGGCAGTGAAGCAACACTTTTAGCGACTTAGGAGCCCTCATTTTATGGACATTTGTGATTGGGGTTGAAGTGCCCAAAAATGTCTATAACAGGGAGCACAGGTTTATAGTATGAAACAACGAAAATGACATTGTTTTTCTTATTTGCAAAATCACGGGTTGGCAGGGGTTTTTGGATTTTGAGCAATGACATCAGTGGGGAGTGAAATGACATTTTTGTCGTATACAGAAAGGTGGTAAGCGGTTTCATGTCGTACCGCTTCTGGGAATGGGTGGTAATGAGCCAGGAGCCATCGATTCCATAGGTTTTTCGACGCGTGGTGGAGGCACTGTGCAAAAACCACTTTGTGATCGCACACTAACATGCAGTCATAAAGGTTTGCGCAATATTGATAACAACCATCAAATCCCGGGGACTTGATCGAACAGTTGATGGGAGGCACGATACGATGGGGTTTAACAAAGGCGGGCCCAACATAATTAGGGGTTAATTTAATTATATCGAGAGTGGTGTGATAGGTCGGGGAGGTTCTTAATTAACCATGAGGGTTAATTAATCCCATATTGATGTGGCGGGGGATTAAGGGTTGTCAATTAACTGTGAGGGTTAATTAATCTCGTTTAATGATGTATTATGATTATAACTAACCAAGGGCAGAATATATATAGAAATTGAGGTTTTTTTATATGTTTAAATAATAGGGGTGGGGGTAAACATTGTGCAGGAATTATATAATATAAGTTAGAACTTAATATGGTAATGCAATGAAAAAAGCGCCAAGTATAAAACATTTAATAATTGTATTTAACTTAGGCCTAAATGAAAAAGGGTTTTTATGAGAGAAATAGGATTTTTCTTAGGAAAAGATTTACGAAATTGAATGAATGATTTATGAATGATTTGAAGTACTTAGGCTTTAAAATTATTGGGCCGAGGGTCCGGTCCCTCCAAAAGTCAGAGAAATGCTTTGAGCCCCTCTAATTTAGCAAATACCTTAGTACTTAGGTGAAATTAGTGAATAATTAGGGAAAATGAGAAGGGGAGTTAATTATTCTAACTTTTCTTTGCTTGAGATGCTTTCAATGTACTGTATGCGTTGGCCTTGTGATGAAAGTGAAACATAAACACATTTAGAGACATCATTCATCACATATGATTCTGCAACATCAACTACCTACCCTACCTACTTTAACCTAGCATTTTTTCTTCTTTATTAGGGTGCACTTTGGCTGGAAAACCCTTTATCAAATCTTTCTTTTCTTTTACATGGAAAAGCCTATCTAAGTCTACACTTATACATCCAAGGGCTCATATTAAACTGTTGAGCTCTTTTTATTTACTCTACCTATCTACTCATCTGCCAAGATTACACTGTTTGGTTAGATATTTATTCTCTATTTCTACAGCGTAAAATTGAAAAATGAATTAGCCAAGTTTAAATAGTTTGAATATTCATGAATTGTGGCATAAGTGACAAGTTGCACACAATTGTTTATTACACAAAGTGAAAAAGTAGTGGCATTTAAACTTGCACACTTTCCTGGTCTTTCTTTTGTTTGGGGTTCATTTTCTTTCATTTTTTTACCATTTTTATTCTTTTTATCATTTGATTTTTCTTTTAGGGTATACCCTCTTTAAATTTTTTAAATTTTTTGATTTTTTGAAAATATGGAAAACCTTTGCAACAAGAAAAGGTATGAACATATTACATAGCTCATCAAGTCAATCATGACATATGACACCTATTGGTATAAGGGCCTAACAAATTACACTCAGACTGGATTGATGTGGGATGCCTTAATGCCTTCCTTCCAACAGATATTTTCCCATTCACTCCAACTAATTGCTTTGGGAATAAGGTATAAAGTCCTTTGCTCAATACCTTAGGGTTCACATTCGTCAGTAGAAAAATCCTTTGCTATCAATAGTGAGAATACATCAATGTCTCCTAATTGATAGATTCTCTCAAGTGTTTGACTTCAACTCATTTATTCATACTTGTTAGATTGCACTAGGGTACCTTGACTCTCATCATCATTATTGGTGAGTTGTCTAGCATTTGTTAACGGTATACATCAATGACCGGTAATCAAATTATTTCTCAGATGGTCGGCTACAACTAATTTATTCCCATAGTGTAGAAATGTACCATGGCGGTCAATGAATACCTTGGATTGTATCGTCATTTTCTGGTTCACTTGTCAATTCCTCTAGTTTGCTACCAATGACACCATCCACCTTATATGTTGCAGTTCATCACAACAACATTTTATATGTTGGCACCCGAGTTGGATGTAGTACCATTATTCCACTTTTTGACTTGGTACTTTGAGGATCAGTTATGTGACATCAGTGATTAGATATCTCCTTCAACATCATTGATCAGTTCTTTTATATGTGATATTGTGACATGGCCTTGATATGTACTTTTTGCAGATGTGATTAGATGATCCACTATGTATTTTTCATCTTCCTTTGTACTTGTATACATATTGAATCTGCTCTAAAATTGATATGTGGACATGCTTTACTATATATGAGCATGGGTATGCCCACCTTAGACATGAGGTTTCTTTTTTATCTCTTCCAATGGTTTGGTAGGTTGGAATCTAGTGATCTCCTTGCAAGTCCTCGCATGATTCTTTCTGTATACTTAATGCATTTCGGCCATCATGTACCACTTCTGACCTCATATATTAGGGGTCATCTATTATAGCATCATTTACCACCCTTGTATACTTAATGCTTCGAGTCATGGCCTTGGGTAGCCCTTTCCCTTCACACTTGGTCCCTTTACTAAAAGACATTATTTTAAATTCTATACATGACTCTACCCTTCAAAACGAGTGTTCACATGTGGGTCCAGCTATACCCAACCCGCATATATAATTTAAAATATTAAAAAATATAAAATCCCTATTTTATGGGTGGGGTTTATGGGTTACACCAGAAGCCCACCTACAAGAGCTTGTAGCCTAACTGTATCCCAACTGAAACAACTGTTTTGGGGTGATATAAATACACCTCATGGAAAGGCCTAAAGGGAGGAGAAGGATAGGATGTTGATGTTATATCCAATTGGTCCTGATCAAGTTTGATTTATCACTTTGCCTCTTGCACTCCCAGCTATAGGAAACCCTTATTTCCTAATAGATATTTCCATCTCCTTTATATGGCATCTATGTGTATGCATTTGAAAGAGGATTGTTGAGGCTTGGGCTAGATGAATCTAGATGAAGGTTTATCTTGGAGTCGTGGTCAAATCAGGTTGTATTCTTCCACATTCTTTGCAAGCATCAATAAAGAAGCTCTGTATTGTTCCTTATGTGATGGTATTTATGCTTTAACTTATGTTATGATCCAATTATGTATGATCTCATGTTTTATATATATTATTTTATCTGACATTCATATCTTGAAAATGCTTTGAACTACTACTAGTATATATGCTTTTATGGAATGAGTAGCAAGTTTTGGAGCATTGGAGGAAGCACAGGGTTTGGACCCTACGGGAACATCCTCAAACATAGGACCTACAGGTACTATCACTGCATCCCACTTTAGTAGTTAAAGCATTAGGACTACATATTTACTTGCTTCTTGTTGGTGCATGCTCTTTGATCTTTTGGGGTTCTTAACCCAGACCCTAGGGTGTTCTATCCCATAATAGGAAGGAATGTGAAAGTGATGAATATGTGTGGATAAACACATATGTTGAAGAGAAACTTGTATTTATGTATCTCTTGCACAACACTTCTACACTTTTCACATTTTCTGTTAATGTCACAAGGAAGGGGTCTGACACTTGATAGACTACAACCATGATTTAGCTTAAGTCATGAAACACAATCAACAAACTTGAATAATAAAAGGTTGAAAACGGAAAAAAAATTAATGCTTGAAGATTGAAGAATACTAATGAGCCTGATCATTGGGTAATTATATGGGCCTTAATTCACCTCCTAGCTTAGTCAAACCAACTATTCTCACAACTTATTGCATACTTTTGATTATATTTTGTTTATGAGATGAGTTAGAGTTGGATATTTTGGTTTGTGGTCTAATGTGCATTTAATGCAGGATTAAAGGATAAAAGTAAGGAATTTTGGCAAAGACCTTGGTCAAAACTCAAATGGGACAAGGGAAACAAATTATAGGAGGTAAATCCTCCTCATTTAACCCCTCCATTTGAATATTCCTCCATCAGCTCAGGGTGCAAACATCCAAATCATGACGACTAGAAGACAGCCAAGCAAGTGAAAGTCAAAGCACTAGTTTACCTCGATTTTGGGAGCTGAGCCTCCCTAATTTTAAGGAAGTCGTTCGAGACTTCAGACGTATAAGTAGAAAGTCCTAGGACCTCAATATGATTCGGATTTTTTATTGTAAAACTTTATTCTATTTTCGAGCTACAAGACTTGTGATAGTTTTTTATGTAATCCATTGTTTTGATAATAAGAATGAGTTTTGTTTTGAGCTAGCACTGAGTTAACTCAGAGGGTTGAAGCTCTTGGGTTAGGGCCCAACCTAGTAGATAAGGCTCCTCTTTATTGTACATGTATTCTAGCATAGATTCATGGTTTAGTCGTTCATTTGCTTAAATGGTTGCATTTCCATTACATCAATGTAGCACATAGATTCATGGTTTAATCGTTCATTTGCTTAAGTAGTTGCATTTCCATTATAGCAGTGTCGCGTAGATTGGTTATGTTTTAGTTTGCTTCCATTTGTGCCTTCTTTCAATTAACAGGTTAGCAAGGAGAAAAATATCACATAAGGTTGTCAGCAGGTGTGTCAGCCTCACTTCCTCCCTCTAGGACCATGACTTGAGGAAGAGACTCTTCAGCAACCCAAAAACATAGATTTCTAGTTCTTGCATGAACTTTAGGAGTTTGTCGTCTTGATTCAATACTGGGTTCATTTTATCGTCATCTTTTTCCATCACTCTCTTTCTGTAATAAGGTCTCCCTCATATTCTCATTTCCTTCAACACTTTCTTCATGCATAATGTAGGTAGAAGCTAATAAATCACATCTTAATCAGATTATACTTGTAGATTTCCTTACTGCCCGATCTACAATAAACCTGTCCAATCATCGTCAACCGCATGTCGCATATTCATTTCAACGTTTGACTTTAGGCACTCAAAATCTCCACCATTGATCTGTTTTTCTTGATCCAACAGCTATCGTGCAATCTCATGTGAAGTCTTGTATGACCGATATTCGACCGATAGCATACGAGAAAAGTGGTTTTCCTGTGCTATGTGTCACTCATTTAGGCTAATCACGTGAAATTTAGAAACACAACTTACAGCTCTTAGGGCGCGTGAGATACTGCTTACCACCTATGAAGACTACTCCATCACGTCACCCACTCGCCAACTAGCTTGGCTAATCTCCACCATCAATTTGTCTCACTTGATCCAACAGCTATCGCGTCACCCGATCATCAACTAGCTTGGCTGATCTCCACCATTGATCAATCCCGCATGATCCAATGGCTATCACGCAATCTCATGCAAATTCTTGCATGGCCAGTATTCGACTGAAAACGTGCGAGAAAAGTGGTTTTCTCATGCTACGTGTCACTCATTTAGGCTAATCACATAAAATTTAGGAATTCCACTTACAGCTTTGAGGGCATGCAAGAAACCGCTTACCACCTACGAAGACCACTCCATCATTCTGTACATTTTCCCCCTTCTACCAACACATGACTTGATGTGGTCCATCCATCTATTCACCTAATCTCCACGATAAGATCTCCGCCGCTCATCTTTCGTTAGTCATGTTTGTTGATCGATCCATCCATCTATTCACTTAATCCCCTGTGATAAGATCTCCACCCTTCATCTTTCGTTAATACTGTTCGTTGATCGATCCATCCTTCTATTCACTTAATCCCCTATGATAAGATCTCTGCTATTCATTTCCCATTAATCTTGTTCTTCCATCTATTCATGCAATCTCCTGCGATAAGATCTCTACCACTCATCTCCCATTAAGATTGTTCCTAACTGATCCAATGGTTCCTATGCATTGCCGCGTCATTGCATCTTCCTTTCGCTGATTTTGATCTTTGATTTCCCTTCCACTTGACTCCTTCCTAAAATTTATTCTACATATCATTTAAACACTACCACTCCATAGACCTTCTGGCCATCCTCAACCACCTTCCATCCACTTGTCACGTCTATCAGAACACTTAAATTGCATGCTTGATTTTACCAAAAAAAAAAAAAAAAAAAGAGTGAAAATAGATTCAGTTTAGTTGCCTTGCTTACACATTACTTTGGTTTGATGCTCTTTACTTCTGTAACTTAGATAGTAGCATTAGGATAGTGTTGATCTAGTAATTCTGCTTAGCATAGTGGTTTAAATGGTTAATTAGGATATGGTGTGATTTAGCATTACATGTTGTTTTCTTCATTACTACAGTAGAGTAGCTCTCTTAGAATAGATTTTCTCTTCTTCCATCAAAGAATCAAGCTTCTTCTGACCCTATAGAAGTCTAGCTTGGAACCCGTGGGGTCTCTTGCTAGATGAATAGTGACAATAGGTAGGACCTTCACTTCTACTTGTGCATATAGCACTATCACCTCCAATTTTGTATGATCCCTGGGTTGATAAGTAAATCTGGTAGCCCAAGAGTTGCAGCATCCTTGCTACAATACTAGCGCTCATCACTTTTATGCGCTATTGTCAGGGAGGTGTCTAAGTAGAATGTGATTACTGCTTTCTTTCCTTCTACTTCTTATCTTCAATTTTATACCATTAGTTTACTTCTACAAAAGTAATCAAGTAGCTTCCTTCCTTTCATTTTTCATCATTTGCTTTCCTTTCCATTCTGCAAGTAGAATTTCAATTCAACAAGTAGTTTTTTGTCAGTAGTTTTCATTAATCACCAATTTCATTTCTGTAAAGTACTTTCCAGCTTTAAAAGATCTTATAAATGCCAACCCAAAAACATTTCCTTTCATGTCTCATAGGAATAGGGAAAATTTAGGGAAATTCTTGCCAAATACACCCACTGCATCCAATGACCAACCTTCTCTCTTCTTTGGTGGCTGTGAACTGGAGGAACCTTTAGGTGAGCAACATGACATATTTGAAGAACCTACAAGGGAAGAAGAATAAGAAGAGGAACTCATTCCTACTAAACCAATGGCTAAAAACCGAAATGACAGAGGAAATAGAGAGAGAATTGAAGGTGCCTTCCCCATCAAGGAAACCAATGGGGACATTAAGATGAAGAATATAATCCCCTCTGCTCTGCCTCATTTCCATAGCCTGACCACAGAGGACCCTGACACTTTCCTATTTGAGTTTTTTGTTATATGCCAAACCTATGACTATACAGAGGATGAGAAAAAGTTAAAATTGTTACCATATGCCCTCAAGGATGCAGAATTGCACTAGTTCATGGATTTACCTAGAAATAGCATCACAAATTGGGCTCAGATGCAACAGGATTTTAACAACAAATATAGGGACTACTGTAGGTCAAAGGATACTAAATAAGATATTTTCAGGATGATCATGGGCCAAGATTAATCCCTAGAAGACTATGAAGAAAGATTCCCGCTCAGTTACAAAAGGGTCGGGTGCACACTTGACCCCGAATCACTAAAGTTGGTCCTACTCAGAGGAGTAAGGGAAGATCTTCTAGATACCTTACATTTGTTAGCAAGAGGGTATATCTACCAATTATCCTATGAGGATATCAAGACTTTTTTTAGAAACCATTCTAGGGCAGCCAAGAAAAAGGGTAGGGGTAGTCAACCTATGGCCAGCACATCATCTTCCAACTCATTCATCAAGGGTAAAATTGGAAATATGTTGGAAGATTTCAAAAGTGAGATGTTGCAAACCCTTGCCTTGCAATTGGACACCATGAACATCAAAAGGAAGCAAGAGGAAGCAGAGAGGGTCTTGGCCATATTTTGTCCTAGATGCACCAGGAGGCATCCTAGGAATGAATGTCCATTGAACTGCATTAAGATTTGCTTAGTCTATGAAGAAAACCACTCCACAGACAAGTGCCCTTCTTTACCCGGACTTAAAGTTGTATATCAAGAAGCTAAAGGGGTCACTCAGCAGCTTTGTTACATCAACCAAAGGAGACCTCCTGGGCCTAGACCATACCAGTAGGGTATGCAAGGGTCATCCCATGCATATTACAACCCCAAATAAACCATATATATACCTTCTTGGGGACCCCTTGCTCATCCTTCCTTGTCTACACCCCCTCCTTGGTCCTATGCATCTCAATATCATTCCCAGCCAGCCACCCAGTCATTTCAACCTTATGTTCTACCACAACCTCAGAGGAATACCCCACTCTAGGGATGGAGGCCCTAATACAACAATGTCCTAGCTCTATTGCCTCCACCACCTAGCAAACCATAACTCCTACACTCCTCCACCCAAGCAACTCCAGATGCCTACCCAGCCAAATCTGAACCCGAACAATAGGCAAGGTCAACAAGTATACAATAGAGAGACATCATACCCAGCTTATGTTGTAGAAATCCAGGAGATCAACTAAGATCTGGGAGAATTCTCCTGGATAACCAACCTCCCTCTCCACATAGGGAGGTTGAGGAAGAAAGAGGGGAAATAAACCTTAAAGTATATCCACCCTTTCCTGAGATATTAGCCCAACCACTCCAGCCTACCCCAGAAGAAACTAAACTTCTGGGAGAATTGAAAAATATATGTGTAAAGATCCCCCTTCTCCAGGCAATAAAAGATGTTCCCATTTACAATAAGTTGATTAAGGATAAATGCTTCAAGCATCTAGGAAGAAGAAAAAGGGATGCCCCTACCATTAATGTCATTATGCAGCTATCTGAATTAACGTTGGGGCAGGTAATATGTCTGAAATATTTGGATCCTAGAAGCCCTGTAGTAGATGTGCACATAAATGGCACCATCATCCCACACAGTCTGATCGATCTTAGGGCTGCCATTAGTGTGATGACCAAGGACACCATGCTCAAGCTCAACCTCCAAGGGTCATTGAGGAAGACCGCAATAGTTCTGCAACTTGCAGACCATTCCATAGTCACCCCTGAGGGAATTATGGAGAATGTGATGGTCTCCATTGACTCCTAGGAGTACCTTGCATATTTTCTAGTTCTCCAGCCTAAGGCTAAGCTTACTGGGTACCCTCTCATCCTTGGGAGGCCATGGTTGGCCATAGTCAATGCTTACATCAGTTGTAGAGTTCTGAATATGACAATCAAGAATGGGCATATGTCTAAATAGTTAGTCCTATACCCTCCTACTCAACCTTCTCTAGAGCATGATTTACCTTTATGGTTGGAGGAGGAGGAAGAAGATGAGGTTTATTTAGCCCAACTTTATGCTTTGGAAGAAACCATAGGATGAGGACAGCAAGATGAATATGACTTAATTGAACACCTGCTCCAAAGTCCAACTTATTTCATTACCATTAGAAGAAGAAGTAAGGGAAACCCAGAACACTCATCCAATTGACTTATGCTTGGCCAATTCCAACCCACTCTATGTCAAAACAATAGAATTCGGCCCAAAGAAAACTTTGAAAATTAATCCATCTCTTTATAGTCTTGAAGAGGAAATGTTATGTAACATGTTGAGAGAAAACCTAGAAGCCTTCGCTTGGAGTTACAAGGAAACAAAGGGATTACACCCCTCAGTGTGTACTCACCACATGTACATCAAAGAAGGTTGCAAGTCGGTCTGGTAACAAAAAAGGAGGATGAATCCAGCTCTTAAATATATAGTCAAAGAAGAACTGCAAAAACTGCTAGATGTAGGATTCATTTACCCAATACCTGATAGCTAGTGGGTCTCTCCTTTAGTGTTAGTTCCGAAGAAAAATGGTAAGTGGAGGATTTGTGTCGATTACAGGGAGTTGAACAAAGCCACAAATAAATATCATTTTCCCCTACCCTTGATTGACCAAGTGTTAGATGGCCTAGCAGGGAAGAAGTTTTTTTCTTTCCCAGATGGATTCAGTTGGTACAACCAAATCCAAATCTGCCCAAAAGATCAGGATAAGCCCACATTCACTTGCCCTTGGGGTACTTTTGCCTATAGGGTCCTTCCTTTTGGCCTATGCAATGCTTCTGCCACTTTCCATAGAGCAGTCTTGAGTATTTTCGCTAAATTAGTACATGATGTGGTGGAAATTCAAATGGATGATTTTACACCTTATGGCTATGATTTTCAAGAATCCCTAACTAACCTAGGCAAAGTATTGCACAAATGCATTGAAATGAACCTGTCTCTCAGTCCAGAAAAATGTGAATTCTTAATGACTAAAGGGATTGTGCTAGGTCATTCAATATCTCAGCAAGGACTATAGGTGGACCCGAACAAAATAGCAATCATCCAAAGGGTCTCACCTCCGCAAAAGCATAGGGATGTCAAGAGTTTCTTAGGGTTAGCTAGATACTATCGAAGGTTCACAAAGGACTTCAACAAGTTAGCCTCTCCTTCATTTGGGTTGTTGGCCAAAGATTATGAGTTTATATGGTCAAAAAGATATGAAGAGGCCTTAGACATTTTAAAGGGTAAGTTAACCACTGCACCAATTGTTTGAGGCCCAAACTAGGCCCTCCCTTTTCATATTCATGTTGATGCCTCACATGAAGCCATAGGAATAGCCTTAGGTTAGGTATAGGAGAAATTTCCCTATGCCATCTATTTTATCAGTAAGAACATGTCAAATGCTGAGCTAAATTATACTGTGACTGAAAAGGAACTCCTAGCTTTTGTGCCTTCATTAAATAAATTTAGGCATTACATTACAGGCTACCAAACATTTGTGCATACTCACCATGTTGTAATCAAATATTTAATGAACAAAATAGATGTGAATGCTATAATTATAAGATGGTTACTTTTATTATAGCAGTTTGATCTAACTATTTTTCATAAGCCTGGTAAGGAAAATGTTGTTGTAGACTTTCTATCTAGGATGAATCTTCCTACAGGTGAAGAAAGAATGGTGGATGACCAGTTACCAGATGAGAATTTGTTTTCTATTTCAATTCTCTCCCCATGGTTTATTGATATAGCAAAATATTTGGTATCAACACAATTCCCACCAAACTTGCCCTCCAAAGAAAAGAGAAATGTAGTCAGGAAAAGCAACGCCTTCACCTAGATTGGGGGCAATCTTTTCAAACTTGGCCGAGATCAAATCTAGAGAAGGTGTGTAAGGGAAGAGGAAGTTTTTGACATCCTTTTGACCTGTCATGATGGGCCTTATGGAGGTCACTTTGCAGAAAAGAGGACAACATTAAAAGTGTTACAAGCAGGCTATTATTGGCCCACTCTTCATCAAGATGTGAAAAAGTACATTAGTCAATGTGATCAGTGCCAGTGGATGGGAAAGCCTACTCCAAGAGATGAAATTCCACTACAACCTCATGTGACTTTCGCGCCATTTGAAAAGTGGGGTATGGACTTCATTGGGCATATCAACCCTCCTTCAAAGCAAAAATAGTACATTATTGTGTGCACTGATTATTTGACTAAGTGGGTTGAAACCAAGGCGATTAAGGTAGCAATAGAATAGAAGGTGGTTGAGTTCCTAAGGGAGAATATATTCTACACATTTGGGTACCCTAGAGAGTTAGTCACAAACCAAGGCAACTAGTTTACCTCCAACATGACTGAAGCGCTACTAATCCATCACCAAATCAAGCATAGGAACTCCACTCCTTATCATCCACAAGCTAATGGGCAAGTGGAGGTGACCAACAGGGCACTAAAGAGAATCTTAACCAAGGTAGTGAGAAGCAACAGGAAGGATTGGGAAGAGAGACTAGTTGAGGCCACATGGGCCTATAATACAACATGGAAGACCACCACTGGATTTATGCCCTATGAGTTGGTCTATGGGAAAAAAGTTTTTTTTTCCATTGGGTTTGAATATAACACATTGAGGATGGCAGCACAACTAGATTTGGATCTTAGTCATGCACAGAAAGAAAGATTGTTCCATTTGAATAGCTTGGATGAATTCAGAATGCAAGCCCTCCTACATATAGAGATAGTTCATCTTCAAAGGAAGATTTGGCATGATAGACACATTAAGGAGAAGCAATTTCAAGAGGGAGATTGGGAATTTTTTATATGATTCTAGGTATAAAGAATTCAAGGGAAAACTAAGGACAAGATGGCTCGAATCTTATGTGGTGAAAAGATGCCATGATAATGGTTTAGTGAAAATTAGAACTATAGATGAAGAAGCCATTCCATTGCCTATTAATGGACACCGATTGAAAATTTACAAGAGGCCTTTATCAAAACAAGAGTTCATTGACAATATCAATAAGACAATGATGATGGTGGAGCAAGTTCCAACTCCTCCCTTATTAGGTCACTGGAAAAGAGAAAAAATAATAAGGATTTAGGTGAAAACCTCCATGAGGCGCATGAGTCCCATATTTGGGTTGAAAAACTCGTGAGGCAGCCCAATGATGAAAGAAAGAAAAAAGAATAAGAAGATCCCTAGGTGAAAACCTTCCTTGAGGCGCCCAAGGAAAACATCTCGGGTGAAAAACTCTCTGAGGTAGCCTAGATGTTTATCAAAAAAAAAAAGAGAGAGAAAAAAAGACATAATTGTTATTTGCAGGTGGATAAGAAAGACAATCAAGGAGAAAAGAGAAGATCCAAAGGGAATGTGACCTCACATATATTCATCTCCTCCACTCCTTACCATGCATCTCTCCATCAATTCCATTGTTTTTTCACTTCATTTCCTCTATTTAGGTGAATACTGTGTTTTCTACAGGATCCCCTTAAAACCTACAGGAAGCAATCTGAGGGTGAATGGTAGGTTGGTTAAGTCCTGTAGCAGCCTATCCCACAGAATATCAATCATTAGCTATAGGTCTTCACTAGGATGATCAAGGAGCTCCAGACAGCAGAGGAGGAAGAAGAATGACCATGCAACAAATAAACAATGCAACACCTTTGATCTTCGACAACTCTAACATGGCATTGAGACCACAGGTAAGTATCCCGCTCACTCACTCATATGCATCATGTGATAAAAATTTCTAATGGTTATAAGGTAGTTGGTTTATAAGTGAAAAGGTGGTCAATTAACTTGGCCACCTTTGTTCGGTCATCACGTACAAAACCAGGTGTCCTCTCGTACATGGCTATAGTCAACTCAAAGACAAATGAGGAGTAGGACAAGAAGTGGTCAACTACAGATCTATGAGGTGGGGTCTGATTATGAGGAGTGGGAACAAAACATCGTTTGCATGCATTCATGCATTCCACCTCCACGAAACTCCCTCACTCAAATCACTCTCATAACTCTGGCCACCCAACTAGAGTAAGGATCCGTCGTTCTGCAAGATAATTTCTGCAGGAACATGCACAAGAACAGTCTACAGGATAGACAAAGGCAGTCTATAGGGTAGGAAAAGAGGGGTTCAAGAGGTAATATCACGAGAATTTTCCACTACCACCATTTGAAAGAGGTAGGATCTAAAAATACATCCCCATTTACAAGCAAATGAACTATAAATGCTCCAAAAGCTAGTGGATATAACAATTGTGGGAGGTGAATTACATAGGAAACTCTATTTTCTCCTGAATTTAAAATTCTTGTGTCAAACCTCTCATTTCCTCCTCAGGCCTCACAAGCAAGACGACATGAAGGTTTAATAGGGGAGAAACCACAAACACTGTGAGGATACAACAACACCCCCAAGTTCTTGAAATCTTTATAAGACACCAATGGATGGGATTTTTTCAAAAAATTCACAAGGTATGATGATGAGGTGTCTCAATAATTTTCTCATTCCCTCACTCCACATAGCAGAATCCATGCAACTGTGATAGTTAGAGGGATCACTATAGATCTCACCCCAGAGCTCATCATTAGGGTCACCACACTTCCCCTAGGAATTCCATGGAGAAAAGAATACAAAGCAAACAGTCAAGTGGCAAAAAGGAAATCCTTTTTAGAAGGTGAAGAACCCACAAAGGATAAAAATGGAGGGATAGTCTATCATACCCATGGAGTGAGGTGGGTTACCAACTCTTCAAATATATCTCATGTGAGGGTAGATACAATGTTGTTGATGGCTACCATTTTAAGATGCTTGGAGAATTAAGATTTGGGGTAGAAACCCCAGTTCACCAAAGACTCATGATATCAGCATACCCTATTTCTTGATGCAATCACTCATAGACTACATCAACAAAGTAAAGGAAGGGAATTCCAAACTGTTGGCTCACCATGGGTTGATCTCCTCATTGGGGATGCCCTCCAAAACCTAAAGATCCCTACAACATGGTTAGTATTCAGAGAGTTACCAGTAGAGGATGACATCAAAACCCTCACCTATGATGTTAGTCCTTTTGTCAGTGAGGAGGAGTAAAAACAAGAAGAAGAAGATACAAAGCTAGATGAGGATGAGATGGATGAAGAAGAAACTAATACAGAGGAACATGATGAAGCAGGAGAAGAAGGAGGATGATGATGAAACAGAGGAGGAAACGAAGGAAGAAATTGATGGAGATGAGAAAGAACAACAAGAGGAACAAGATAAGAAAAATAAAGAGGAAGAAGGCATTGAAACAAAAGGGGAAGAACACAAGGAGGAGTCACCTAGGGTGTCTCCAGAGGCCCCTGAGAGGGAGGCAACAACTACCCTCACTTCTCTCAGCACCCCAGTCAAGCAAAAAAGGAAAAGAGGAAGGCAAACCCCTCTATATTTCAGAACAAGAAAGAACACAAGAATCAAACAAGGGAAGCCACAAATATCAACAAAAATCCCTATTGAGATTGAAGATTCCCCTACACCAAGAGATAAAATGCCTTCCCCTAAGTGAACAATCACCTGTGTAAGGAGGCCTAGTACCAGATCAGCTTCCTTAAAGGGTAAGGCCATCCTACAAGATCCACAAAAAAAACTACAGGAAGCACAGAAAGTGGAAAGCAAGGTAGGGGAGTAGAAAGAAACAAAAGAGGAAGACATTGGGCACATGGAAGAGAAGCTCAAGGAAATGGGCAAAGAGATAAGTGGCTTAAGGGATAGAGAAGCAATAATGAGAGATCAACTTGAGAAGGAAAATGCATGGCTAAGAGGACAGCTGCAGGAAAGGGAAAACCAACTAGCATGTATGGCCAACCTCTCCTAGGATGCCATCCAGTGTAGGATGCCAACTAAATCCTATGCTCTTTACCTCAAAGAAAAATGGTTTCAATTTCAGATTAAAACACTAGCACAAATGGGCACCATGCCATTTTAGGACTACAGGCAGTTTATTGATCATTGTGATTAAAGTACACTAGAGGATAGGGCCAAAATGGCTAAGTTTTACTTGCACAACATGGCCCTCACAGACATGAATGTTTGAGATCCTAATGTCGAGCTAGGAGATCTACAATTAATGGCTTTTGCATAATGGATGAACCATGAGCAGTCAAGGGCTGCACAGATGAAAAGAATATTGGCTAGAGAGAAAAATGAACCTCTTTTCATCAGAGTTGAACAATCAAATCCAATGGCCCTAATCCGCAACCATAATCTAATTGCAAATGATCCTCAACTGGCACCTAGAAATCTTGTTTCCCAAGAGCAAGAAAATTCACATTTTGAGGATATGTTTAGGCTACTAGGAGATGATAGTACACATGCCTACTTAAGGAGATGGAACACACTGCCACACAGCTCGAAGATCATAGAATATCACTCCCCTCAAATGTTGAGAGAGGCACTCAATAGGACACCTATGTATTAGCAAGCAATGCAACAGTTGAAGGTCAATTGGATAGGCCTAAAACTAAGTCCACCACTACTCCTAGGGATGTTAGAAGGGAGAAAAGAAGAAGAGGAAAAGAGGCAGTGGGAAGAATTAGAAAGGAAAGCATGCTTCTATGAACAAGAAGAAGAGACCAAAGCAGAGTCATGGGATGTCAAAGAGGCTACCAGAGCCATGAAGGACATGGACATTAACTAAGTTACTCAGAGGATGAGAAACACTTTCAGGGGGGGCTGATGATGAGCCTCATCATTCAGTAATTATATGGGCCTTAGTTCACCTCCTAGCTTAGTCAAACCAACTATTCTCACAACTTATTGCATACTTTTGATTATATTTTGTTTATGAGATGAGTTAGAGTTGGATATTTTGCTTTGTGGTCTAATGTGAATTTAATGCAGGATTAAAGGATAAAAGCAAGGAATTTTGGCAAATACCTTGGTCAACACTCGAATGGGACAAGTTGACTAACTATAGGAGGTAAATCCTCCTCATTTACTACCCCTCCATTCAAATGTTCCTCCATCATCTTGGAGGCAAGCAACCAAATCATGAGGACTAGAAGGCAGTTGAGCAAGTGAAAGTCAAAGCACCAATTTATCTCGAGTTTGGGAGCCTAGCCTCCCTAATTTTAAGGAAGTCATTGGAAACTTCATACGTATAAGTAGAGAGGCCTAGGACCTCAGTAGGATTCAAATTTTTTATTGTAAAACTTTACTCTATTTTCAAGCTGCAAGACTTGCGACAATTTTTTATGTAATCCATTGTTTTGATAATCCTGATGATGAGTTTTGGTCTAGGCTCGAAACGTCGACTAATGAAAAGATGAACACTGTGGAATATCCAAATTCAGCCTCTCAGAAACCACTCCACAGAAATCTACAAACCAATAAGAATGAGTTTTGTTTTGAGCCAACACTAAGTTAACTCATAGGGTTTAAGCTCTTGGGTTAGGTCCCAACCCTAGTAGCTAAGGCTCCTCTTTTTGTATATGTATGCTAGCATAGATTCATGGTTTAATCATTCATTTGCTTAAATGGTTGCATTTCCATTACAATAGTGTAGCGCATATATTCATGGTTTAATTGTTCATTTGCTTAAGTAGTTGCATTTCCATTACAGTAGTGTAGCGTAGATTAGTTATGTTTTAGTTTGCTTCCATTTGTGCCTTCTTTCCATTATCAGGTTAGCAAGGAGAAAAAGATCACCATAAGGTTGTCAGCAGGTGTCTCAGCCTCACCTCCTCCCTCTATGACCATGACTTGAGGAAGAGACTCTTCAACAACCCCAAAAACACAAATTTCTAGTTCTTGCATGAGCTTTGGGAGTTTGTCGTCTTGATTCAGTACTTGATTCATTATATCGTCATCTTTTTCCATCACTCTCTTTCTGTAATAAGATATCCCTCGTATTCTCATTTCCTTCAACACTTTCTTCATGCATAATATAGGTGGAAGCTAATAAATCATGTCCTAATCAAATTATACTTGTAGATTTCCTTACCGTCCGATCTACAACAAGCCTAACCAATAACAGTCGACTGCATGTCGCATATTCATTTCAACGTTTGACTTTAGGCGGTCCAAATCTCCATCATCAATATTTTTTTCTTGATCGAATGGCTATCACACAATCTCACGTGAAGTCTTACACGACTGATATTCGATCGAGAGAACACAAGAAAAGTGGTTTTCGCGTGCTAGGTGTCACTCACTTAGGCTAATTCATGTGCGTTGTTGCTTCATTACGTCTTCCTTTCACTAATTTCGATCTTCGATTGCTCTTCCACTTGACTCCTTTTTAAACTTTGTTCTACGTAGCATTTAAATGATGCCACTCCATAGACCTTCTACCCATCCTCAACCACCTTCCATCCGCCTGGCACGTCTACAAGAACACTTAATTTACATTCTTGATTTTACCAAAAAAACCAAAAAAAGAGTGAAAATAGATTTAGTTTAGTTTCCTTGCATACACATTACTTTGGTTTGTTGCTCTTTACTTCTGTAACTTAGATAGCAACATTAGGATAGTGTTGATTTAGCAATTCTGCTTAGCATAACCATTTAAATGGTTAATTAGAATATGGTGTGATTTATCAATACATGTTGTTTTCTTCATTACTGCAGTAGAGTAGCTCTCTTAGAATAAATTTGCTCTTCTTCCATCAAAGAATCAAGCTTCTTCTGACCTTATAGAATTCTGCCTTGGAACCCCTGGGGTCTCTCGGTAGATCAACAGTGACAACAGGCAGGACCTTCACTTCTACTTATGCATATAGCACTGTCACCTCCAAGTTTGTACGAACCCTGAGTTGATAAGTAAAGCTAGTATCCCAGGAGTTGTAACATCCTTGCTGCAATACTACCGCTCATCAAATACTCACAACTCAGAATTACTCATGATAATTGAACTTATTAGCTTATTAATTTGCATTTTCCCTACAATCTACACTCCTTGTTGCATTGTCATAGTTAAATTATTCCAAACTCTATCTTATAACAAAACAATATATGTATCATTCCAACCTTTCTGAAATAGGTAAGCCTTACAAAGACTTGTTTTACTACATTAATAATATCCAATGAAGTTTACGGATTCAAAATATAATCCATAGCTTATGCACCATTAGAATCACATAAAGTGTAGAAAATCATGAATTACATTATGATCACTTCAGTATGAATGCAAAATATGGACATGGAACTGTTAAACAAGAAAATTTGTCCAAATGTGACTAATAATCATTTTATTCCTAGGAATAAGCTTTGTTGTTACTTATTGTAATCATTCTGAATGCATGTACTCCAATAACTATCTACTTTGTTTGTTATCTGAATTGATGTCAATATTGTAAACACCAATAATTATAAAAGTATATTCACTATGCATGAACTGTGCCTTTTTTATTTCAATTTCTTCAGTAATTGCTAAAATAGACACAAGTACTGTAGCATATACATTTATTATGCATATTTGGTATTGGAAATAGATTTATGACAAAACAATTTTAATTCTATTATTGCAAATGTTCTTGGTTGATGTGACGTCCCTGGTATGCTTTCCCCTTGATTTTTGTAATGAAATAATATTATAAATTATAAATGAATATATACATTTTATGTAATTTTCTAAAGAGTGGAACCATAGATCCATGATCTAAGGAGGAAGAGGAAAAATAAACATGTGT
Organism: Pinus taeda; assembly: GCA_000404065.3. Classification (NCBI taxonomy): domain Eukaryota; kingdom Viridiplantae; phylum Streptophyta; class Pinopsida; order Pinales; family Pinaceae; genus Pinus; species Pinus taeda. The sequence continues at coordinate 18,331 of APFE031734996.1, read as the reverse complement.
GGACCTAGCCCACACCACTATTTATTATGGGTTATTAAATTTATTAAAGGAAGCTTCCAAGTGGAGATGAAGAGTACAAGAGTAGCATGAATAGGCACCAATGAGACAATATAAAAATCAATTTACACAACAATGCTAGGGTTGGATTTTCTTCTTAAGAAAGCACATGAGAAGTGATAGAGAGACCTGCAAAGTGGAGGTAATGGTTAGAAGCGTAGAATTTATTGAGAGGGGGAGTGAATCAATAGTAAAGGAATTTATGTACATTTTCTCAAATTAATTATTCTTTAAACCATTCACAATTTGAAACATATAAATGGATATCAAAGCATCAAAACATTTCACAAAACCATAAAAAATTCAACACATTAGACAAAAATAATTATGGTGGAAAACCCCTTCTAGGTCAAAAACCACCCTTGTTTATATTGTGCTTCTTCTTGTTCTCTTATTATTATATAATAAAATCATTTACATATGTTTTGTTGGACACCACCAACAATAAGGCACTACTCTTGTGATCAATATTGTTGGAAACCACTAACTAGGAAGTCTCTACTCACATGACTCTACAGGCCACCACATGCTGGAAGCTACCACTCCCATCAAGCCTCACCTAGGTACCATTTGACTATCTAGCCACCACAATATGGATATGTTACTCGAAATATACTATTTTTCCATCCACCACCAACAAGGAGCCATCGCACCTATCTTTTTCAGCAAACACTGAACAAAGGCCACCACCTCCTCAAACTCTCAAAGCCACAGTTTACTTCATTTTAAAAATGGAATCCAAGGAGAAATTCACAACTCAAAGAAAACATATTATTCTCCACAAAATATAGAACCAATCAATGCAAACAGTGCATAAAATAATATGATAAATATGTCGGCAACAACCCTTTTTGCAGTAGATAAATCTTCTCACAAACAAATGTTACACACACAATAAACTAAATGACACACAAGAAACTACCAATCACCAAAAATATTTGCAACTAATCCTCACTTCATCTCCTCGCTCTCTACATAAAATGATGGTTGAGATACACCTCTACTACCTTCTCCAATACCTCCAATCTGCTTCAAAATTTCTGCATCATATCTCTCACAGCTTGAACACACTTCTCCTCTCTCACACTTACTCAACACATAGCACAACCAACCTCTCTATCATTGATCTCTCTCCAATATATAAATGATCTGAAATGATTAACTCAATAATTACCAAAGGGTACTGAGATAAAATCTCTATTCATACACTCACAGAATTATCTGGCATTTTGAACATATTTGTAACACCCTCCTCCCACATCGACCCGAGTAACCATGCCAGTCAAGGTAAACATGAGACAAGAGGCTACTATGATCAGATTCGACCTCCTATGTAAACTTAAGGAAGTGGAATGATGGAACATCATACACAGTCATCTGACATCATCAATAGAACCCCCAAGAGACAAGTCAGCCACTCAAACAACCTTTTCCTGGGTCCCAATACTGTTATGGATCTCTTAGACCATAGTCGCTCTCATGATATGGGCAAGGGAGTGACCAAAAACCTAAATTTGCTCTCACTGGCTTGCTTTCCAGCAACCAAGGACCAAAATTTCTAGTTTTGTGCCAGCGATCCCAAGATTTATGCCACTTTTTGAGGCCCAGAACCTAGGCCACTGCCCAAAATGGAGTGATAGCTTAGAATCAGTAAAAATACAGGGAAATAATGATGTAAAAGAAAATAACTGAACAAGACCATAACCATACCCCTACTAGCCATGACAGGAATTTCGTCAAACACATCACCAACATGTAACCTACAGGTGTAAACAATAGAATTAAGTGTAGGGATCTCATACTTATATGAGAAGTGCTATGAACCATTGTTCCCTGTCAATTGCTTATTATCCTCTATGAGGTCATAGACACATTATCCATTCAAATAAAAGTAAAAACATGTTTGGAGCCATACATAGTTATTGTCATAAAATGTACATATAACCAGCATAATAGGAACATAAATAACATAAACATATCAGCCATCAAAATCCACATATACATCAGTACATTTACACATGAAAATCAAGGGAATAGATTTATGATTAATGAGTGCAATGAACCAACTGGAGATGGGACTACCACATTCCACCTGACCATAAATTGGTTGAACCAAGTCTCTCTTCAGCCAATCACCCCCATTCCATATTCCAAGCATGAATGTGGGACTCATACAACACATAAAAAACACCAATAAACATGGATTCCACTGGATTTCTCCACCTATGCCGTGAGGAATTTGAGTGCCTCCTAGTCTCTCAGGCTTTACCATGCATCCACGGTCTAATCCAAGGATCACTAGGACCTACATCGAGACATACTCTCCAGGCCTTACTGTGCATCCCATCCTGGGATCAATAGGCCCAATGGATAGAAAATCCACCTAATGGCTTTATCATATATCACGCCATTCATCAGCAAGGATTCCTAGGCCCACCGAGGCACACAATTTGGCTTTACCATAACCCATAGTCTGGTTCATGGGTTACTAGGCCAGTGGCTTCGTGATCCTCAGTCCATTTCAGGGACCACTCAAACCATGTGTTTGTCAATTCAAATATCCACCCCACTCAACTTTGAATCCAATCTGGCGATCCCACATAAACAGAATGAGAGACCCCATCTTATCAAATCTATTAGGAAACAGAAAGGCTAGGCTAAAAATATTGTCACACCTGGAAAAACCCATGCCATGGTATAAAGTAAACACATGAAATCCCATGCATGCCAAATATAGAAAGGAAAATACACATGCAAGTTTATACCTGCAATGAATTTTGTCGTAGCTGCTTGATCATTTCTTCCTCTTTACTTCTTTGCCTTTCTTGCTCCAATGCCAAAGTGCTACAAGAAAACTCTAAGTGTCCAAGAGTATGAGAGAGGGAGAGAATAATGAGAGAACTCCAAAACTCTACTAAAAAAATGTTAGCAACTAATCTTCAGAAGCCTTTTTATGAATTTGGCCTCTATTTTCTTCATTTTCCATTATTTTCCTTCATTTTCCTCCACACATGCAACCTGTGACCTTTCACCTCCTTTTTCTCCTAATTTCCATTATTTTCATAAATAATTCTGCCAAAAATTCCATTTTTCCTTTCCAAATCCTTATTAATTTCCTTTTCCAAGTTCCTTAGTCATAAACAACCAAATGAACACCCCCTGGGATATCTTGCCCAACATTCAACTTGGAATAAGTGTCACATCAACTGTGGTTATTGTTTTTAACTTTTATTACATGGAATTTTTACCAGGGATGTTACAATATCTTCATTCTTCACTTGGTTCGTCACTATGTTCATTGAATGAGAGACATATTTCCACTTTAACCACCTTCTAGATGATGGTTAACATTTTCTAACTTTTTATCAAAAATCCCAAACAAATACCATTGGAAAATTCATACAAAACACTTGAGATGTATAAGGAGTTCGAAGAAAAACACCCAGAAAGGGTAATTCTCCCTTTTCTCTACTAACTTGATTTATAATGCTCCTCTCTAAGCCACATCTACTGTTAGTAACACTCTATTTTCCACTAATATCTCGTGTTAGTCTTTCTTAGGCCTTACCTTCCTCATGAAATCTGCCAACTCTGCTTTAGGAGGATGACTATGACATCATACTGACATTCCACAAGAAATTTCACTTCATGACACTAATAAAAGGTCACAATACAAGGGAATCAAAATCATGAAACTCATAACCTACAATATATAACCTCCATCTAGTAGCACATATCTTTTAGAGCTTGTCTATCATATCCAACACCTATAGGACCTCCTACACCAACTCCAGAACCTGCTAAACTTCCTCAATCGCCTACATATCCTTTTCCAACTCCTATGCATTGTGAATAACATAGAATACATCTTTGCATCATGTCATCGGCATGAAAACATAGTTAGGAACATGGAGACGTCATTGGTCAACCTCCCTAGCATGAATCAACACCTCTACATCAGAACATGATCATTGCAACAAACCAATGAAATCTCACCACAATCATGAGGACTACCATCATCACGTTGACATCAAACATATGAAAAAAATTACTAAGACTTTGTTGACATCAATGCCAACAAGCTCCCCCTTTTGCATTAATGTCAACCTCAACCTGATCTCCAACTTCTAAGGTTGATCTGCACACAATCCAAATTCTCTCCCCCCATTGACATCAATGGAAAAAGAAAATACCAACACTGAAGAACAATTCCAATAATGTGCCATATGAGATAAGTAATCCCCCTATCATACTAAATTCCATGTCAATACAATACTAATACAAATCAAATATGTCTCTCCTACAAGATAAGCATGTAAAACAAGGAACTCAGATGTCAAGACATCTCTAGCCAATACCATGCAAGCTATCATACTAAACATGCTCCCCTTAAACATGAAATGGAGCTGCAAACACACTTTGTTTGTTGACGTAGCAACACTTTCGCTTCTCTACAATAAGCCTCCTTTCCAAGTGCAAGAGACTACTCCTCATGAACCAGGGCTCCAACTAATTTTGAGCAATGATATACAATGAAGTTCCATACATATACAATGCTTCATGGAGAAAATACATGGCTATGATAAATACATCATATTAAAATATGAATCATTTATAAGTATATCTATCATGTAATGACTCTATGCACCCAAGTTTACATCATTCACCCAATGTAATAGGGCTACATCAATGGTATAAAAATAAGACATGACTTTCACATCCATTAGCCCATACATAGCCCACACATAGTTGATTTAACAAAATTTACAATACATGCTAGACACCATGGGTATCTCCATGAGAAACACACTAGCAAGATAAAATATTAATGATACATGGCTTTTACAAATGCACACATGTATTCTATCCTCTTACAAAATCCCAATATGATGATATGCATCAAATACATGTCATCCATGAGCAATTGTATGTGCTCTATTCAGCAACAAAAATAGAAGTACAATACATAGTGTGGCTCTTCTCAATATCTCAGCCATAAAACTATGAACAACAACATGCTCCACATAAGCATCTACAAAATAACCATATCAAAACAACAACATGAATGACATATAAACAACAACATATACATCCTCATTATCAGTAGATAGTATATCATCAAAGAGGCACAATAGCAAGTAGCAAAAATATCACTAGTAGCAAATAACAAAATGTAAGAAATCTCTCCAACATCCTCAATTCATGGCCAAATAAGTAATAAGAGAGAACTAATTTATGCATCGTCAACAACAACATAATATTTGGCAATATAACACCATCAGCAACTCATCATTTCCTTGACCTCATGCTCTCAAGGTCGAGTCACTCTCTCTCCTCATATAATGAGAGAAAAAACTAAAGCAACATAAATATTTCAATAACTCAATTCAAAACACCATAGGCAATGACATACTCTCTCCATGCAGCAACAACATATAAATTCATCATGAATTAGCCATATAAATACTCAATATCTCAACATCAACATGCAACATACATCTAGAAATAGAAGACATGAACATGCATAACTCTAGATGAGCTAACTCAAACACATCATCATCTGATCTCCGTAGTAGCTTATCATGCATGATAATACATGACATAAAGGTGTTTTATCAATATGAATACTAGCACCATACAAATTTTCCATGCAAGCATACTATCTCATCATACTAGCAATATGTGGTAGCAACAACAAACCCTAACTCAACAATTTTCCTACAATACAGTCATGTCAAGTAAGCCCATAACATTTTCCTCCACCATGAACACAATGCCAACAATTTGCAAGTCCATTAGGAAGAAAAAATGCTCCCTCTAAATGTGTGATCCTACATCACCCCTTTACCATGCACATAAGAACAAATATGTGGCTAAAATATCTTCAAAAATAGCAATGGAAACTCAACATATAGTTGTTCCAAAGTCATTGCTAGAGAGTAGGTCTGGGAGTATTGGTAGAAATCGTGCATTCTTCAAAGAGGTAAATTTGCAATAGGGAAGGTGAAATTAGATATATATTTTTTGTTTCTTGATGAAAATATTTTGCTATCAATGGATTATGGAATAAAATATGAATTTAATGATATGGATAAAGAGATTATCTTGTGTGGGCTTTCAAGATCGGGTATTCTTTATGTGAGACATTATGAAACTACAAAAGAAGTGTTGGACAGGTTGCAAAGTTTGTATTATGGAGGAAACTTGCAGATCTCGAAGAAGGGTGAAGGACCCTGCCACTCACATGATTTTAAGGAGAACAATGCAAAGGATTCTACACTTATAGTAGTGGTAAATCAAGTCTCCTCACAAGAAGAAGATAAAAGCACCAATGATAGAAATGATGGATCAAGAATTAATATAGAGGAATAGCAAGAATAGATCATATGGAGAAACAAAGCATCGAAAAGGTTGGAAGAGTAATCCAAGATAATGGCCCTAGAAGTGGAGATTAAAAGGTTCGCAACTAAGAATAAAGATGAACGAGAGTTATTGAAATTTTTTTATGAAAATGAGTGTGCCTAAAAAGAAGAAATTTCTTATTTGAAAACTCAGCTACAGTAATACAAGGAGATGGAAGATGGGTATCAAAGACTAAAATCTGAAGCAACTTCTACAATAGAAAGAATTAGAAAGAATTAGATCTAGCGCAGAAGCCTCTAAAAGCATATCAAGAAATGACAGTATGAAGAAGGAGAGTCATGAGAAAAACCAACAGGCAAGCAAGGAGCAAAATAATGAGCTAAGAAAGGTACATTTACTGAGAAATTTCAAATGTTTTATCTGTAAAAAAATAGACATATAGCAGAAAATTACAGTAGTGGAGAGATCAAATCCTCTCAACAAAAGGAGCAACCAAAGCAGAAGCAACCTCATGCATGCATGCAAAGAAGATTACCCTTATCACAAAGTTCATTAATGGTCAGGTATAATAGTATTTTTTATGGCTATTATTTCTCATGCAATGATTTTGGCCATAGGGCTATTGACTGCAAGGCATATGCAAGGAATAGAAATCAAATCAGTAGAATATACCAGTCTTTTCCTCAATTCCTTGGTCACATAAGTTTGTTATGTGTGTGACCATATTGGCCATAATGCCAAGAATTGCAAATTTCCCACGTGTTACAGGAAATCCAGTCAAAGAGAGAAGAAAATGCAAGACCAACCACATAAGAAGAAGGAAAGTGACTAACTCAATAATTACCAAATAGTACTAAGCTCAACAAATCTATGTTCATACACTTAGGGAATGATCGGGAATTTTGAACATATCTTCATCCTTGACTTGATCTGCCACTATCTTCATTGAATGAGAAAGATATTTCCACTTTTAGCACCTTCTAGATGATGGTTAATATTTTCCTACTTTTTATCAAAAATACAGAACAAATACCATAAAAACACTTGTAATGCAGGAGGAGTTCGGTGAAAAACACCCAAAAAGGGTAATTCTCCTTTTTATCTACTAATATGAGTTATAATTCTCTCCTCTAACCCAAAAAAAGCATTAGTAACACTATATGTTCCCCTAATAGCTTGTTTTAATCATTCTCAAGCCTCCTTCCTCATGAAATGTTAGGTCCTTATAATATGAGTGTATCCCCCTTATTGTTATTATTGTGCCCAAGTAACCCCCATATTTTTATTATTGTGCCCCATAGAAGCCCATTATTGTTATTGTTGTGCCCTTACATTATTATTGTTATGTAGGCTCTAATTATATTGTGACCCCTTGGACTCATATATATATACAAATGAGGCCTTGTCGTTTGCATAATCCAAGACTTATTCATTTATGTAATGTAACGAAGGTTTCCCCCTTGAAGAGGATAATTTATAAGTCGTTGATCTATCTTTTTGTGAGTTGGTTGCATAACATTTGGAATCAGAGCTTTGGATTCTAGGGTTTCAGTTCTTCAAACGAGTCATCTTGAAAGTTTCGCTATAACTTTTTTTATACGAGGCTTCAGAATCTAAAAATGTTACCATGTGGAGCCAAAATCTTGGCAAAGTGCATGTAAACATTTTAGATCTTGGTTCACTATATTTTAGTATATATGATATGAGGAAGTTAGGGTTTTTGTAGGCTCCAAAATTTTGTCTCTAACAGGTGACCTAGGGAAATCGTCATAACTTATGTTTCAGGCATCGTATTTGAATTCTATTAAAGGTGACTAAAATTTTTTGGAGTTTTGTGTTTTTGTATCAATTTCAAGGCCGAAGGTTGAAAAAGTGACACATGTAATACCATATAACTTCGCTCTACTGAACCAGTCAATAATCATGTCATCGTGGGAGATTTGGCATAAATCGTTGTTGAATAATCCAATCTCATTCAGACTTGTGCGGTTGGAAAGAATACTCATATAGCTACCACAAGAATAAATTTCAGAACTTTCAGATCCTAAATTATAGAGTTACAACCGTTTCAAGATATAGCTCCTAAGAGAAAGAAGAATGTGTGTATTTGTTTTTAAAAATTGCATAAATTTTGTTTGAAAAATAAATTTGAAGTGATTCCAAGGGAATAATGAAGCATAGATATCAGTATTGGGTTATAAAATTCCTCATAAGAAAAATAATTCTACACCCATTGAGTCCTTAGAAATATCTACTATGACACATGAAGAGGAAGAATTGCAACATGATATATCAAAATTACGGGACCAAGTGCAACAAATTTCGCTCTCACAAAGAGCAACCAAAAATGAACTAAAAGGTGACATTGATGGTTTAAAAGGTGAAATGGATGGTTTTAAAGTAGACATGGAAGGTTTTAAGGAAGGTTTGAAAAAGCTGTTGCAAGAAAGGCTTCCCGACGGTGATTACAAGGTAACCCATGAAAAGCATGATGAGGACAAAAGGAATATGAATTATGATTTTAGAGACTCCAATGTGGGGTTTAAGAACCACCACATTCCAAATATAGATATGAGGAATTTTGATGGCAAGGATCCAGTAACATGGATACTATAGATGGAGCAATATTTTGATCTACAGGATGTGCAACCCTCACAAACGGTATGCATTGCATCTTTATATTTAGAACCCAATCAGTTTGTATGGTATAGATGGATTTGTTCTCATAAATCAATTTTCATATGGTCAATTTTTATGGAGGAAATTATAGCACATTATGAAGATACAAAGAGAAACACCTTCTTTATCTAATTGATAAATCTCAAACAAAAGGGTTCAATGGTGAAGTACATTGAAGACTTCCAAAAATTGAATATTAGGGTAACCGATATTCCATATGGGCATAGGATTTATGTCTTCATAGGGACTTTAAAATATAACATCCAACATGAGGTTCACCTTTGGCAACCTTATTCATTGGATAAGGCATTCAGGGCGACAAGAAAATTTGAAAGAAAAATTATGGAAACAAGTCTACCACTCACAACTATAAATATGGAAGCATTGCTGCTCCTAATCTTCCAAACCTACAAGTTTGAAAAGACAACAATTGGAAGAAAAATGAGAAAAATGGCTTTGTTACAATTATGACATCAAATACTCTAAAGGTCACAAGTGTGCTAAGAAGGAATTATTCTACATATATTGTGAATAGGAGGAATAAAATAAACAAGAAACATCAAAAGAGGAGGATATACACCCGGAACCAACCCTGGAGAAATAAGAATTGAATCTGGCCATATATTGTGATGCATTGGTAGGAATTACAGCTCCTCAAAATCTCAAGCTAGAAGTATATATCAAGAAGAAAAAGGTAATATTGTTGATTGATTCGGGTAGTACCCATAATTTTATTCATCGTAAGATAGTCAAGGGATTGAATTGCTTCCTATCTCCAATACCTAAGTGTCAAGTGATGGTTGCAAATCGAGTAATTATAAATTGCTTTGGAAAGTGACATAATATCAAGATAACCATAGGGGAATATGTATTTAATAGTCCAATTCTTTCCATTCCAATGGGTAGTGTTGATGTTGTATTAGGAGTCCAATAGTTACAATCTTTGGGGACAATAGTTTTCAATTTTCAAGAACTTTTCTTTAATTTGTTTTGGGAAGGAAAGGAAGTTGAATTAAGGGGTATTGCAGGGAAACAAGGAAAGATAATGAGCTCTAATGGCATGACAAAGATTCTGAATAAATAACAATGGGGCATAATTGCATAATTGTGCTCACTAGGGGTTCAAACATCGAAATCATCTATTTCTCCATATCTCCAAAAAGTCTTGGACAATCATTTCAAGGTTTTTTGGGACTCCCAAAAGCCTCCCACCTATTCGTAATCATGATCATCCAATTCACTTGCTTCCAAGAAGTGTTCCTCCAAACATTAGGCCTTACAGATATCCTTATGCCCAAAAGAGTGAAATTTAACATATGATTGCAGAAATGCTAGAGGTTGGCATAATTCAACCTAGTCAAAGTTCTTTCTCTGCTATAGTAGTATTTTTGCAAAAGAAGGATGGATGCTAGCATATGTGTCTAGATTATAGATAACTCAACAAGCTCACTATTAAGGATAAATTTCCCATTCCCATCATTGATGAATTGTTGGATTAATTACATGGAGAAATTTACTTCACCAAGTTGGATATTCATTCAAGATATCATCAAATTAGAATGAGGATTGAAGAGATTCCAAAAACAACATTCAGAACTCATGAGGGTCATTATGATTTTTTGGTCATGCCTTTTGACCTTACTAATGCACCTTTCACATTTCAAGGTTTGATGAATTCCATTTTCAAACCCTTCCTTATAAAATTTGTGTTAGTATTTTTTTTATTATATACTTCTACAGCAAGTCTTGGAAGGATCATGTTCAACATGTTGACAGGGTGCTCAAACTTTTGGAGGAGAAACAATTATATGAAAAAACCTCCAAATGTTTCTTTGGAGTACAAGAGTTGGAAAATTTGGGTCATATTGTATCTCATGAGGGTGTTAAGGTAGACCTTAACAAAATTAAATTAAGGAAAGGAAAATCCCTACAACCATAAATCATTTTCAAGGATTTCTCGAGTTGACAGGGTTATATCACAAATTTTATAATAATTACGAGAGAACAACAACACCTCTAACATCATTACTGAAAAATATGCATTTTCTTGGAGTCCAGAAGCAACGAAGGCCTTTGAACATCTTAAAGAGAAAATGTGCCAAGCACCAGTCTTAGCTATGTCAAACTTCACAAAAATTTTATTATGCAATGTGATGCTTCAGGAAATGGAATTGGTTTTTTTTTAATGCAAGAAGGAAGGCCCATTTCTTTTTAAATTAATTCAATCAAAGGAAAGTGTTTACACAAACCTATTTATGAGAAGGAAATGTTGAAAATACTACATGCACTAAATCAATGGATACCTTACCTAATGGGAAGACACTTCAAGGTAAAAATAGATCATGATAATATTAAATACTTTTTGGAACAAATATTATATTCAAAAGAGAAACAGAAATAGGTAACAAAGATGTTGGATTATTACTTTGAAATCATCTACAAAAAATGGAAGAAGAATTTTGTTGCAAATGCACTCTCAATAAAGGATGATTATGTGGAAACATTGCTTTGTGCCATTTCTATTATCGAACCTTAGTAGATAATAGAAGAAACGGATGAATGGATGAATGATGAAGAGGTGTTATCACACATTCAAAAGTTACAACAAGATCCCAATACATATGATACATATATCTAGAAAAATGATTCATTACGGTACAAATATCACTTATATCTTTGTAATAATTCCCAACTCAAACAAAAGATTCTTTTGTAATTGCACAACTCTCCCTTAAGAGGGAACTCAAGAAATTTTAAAATTTACCATAGGGTTAAGAAGGATTTTTTTTGGGATGGCATTAAATATGATATTTAGAATTTTGTGGCAGAATGTTTGGATTGCCAACAAAATAAAGTTGAGACAATTAAGTCCCCAAGTCTGTTGCAACCTTTAGCAATTCCAAGTCAGCATTGGGATGAGGTCCCAATGGATTTTATCACAGGTTTACCCAAGTCTGAAGGAGAGAGTGTCATCGTGGTGGTAGTTGATAGACTTACCAAGTGTACACACTTTTGTGCATTATCTCATCCTTTTAAATCCATTACAGTTGCTACTGCATTTATGGAAACAATTCAAAAGCTTTGTGGAAATCCAAAGATTATAGTAAGTGATAAAGAACCGATTTTCATTGGAAATTTTTGGGTGGAATTATTTTCTTGTCTTGGTACTCAATTATGTCATAGCTCATCTTATCATCCTCAATCTCATGGGAAAACTAAGATAGTGAACAAATGTATGGAAAGATATCTTTGTTGCTTAGTATATGATAAACAAACACAATGGGTCAAGTGGTTACCTCTAGCTAAATGGTGGTATAACACTTCCTTCCATACTACAACAAAAATGACCCCATTTATGGCACTTTACTAATATCATCCACCATCCATCACATCATATTTAAGAGAAAATTCTAAGATTAAAGCATTGGAAGATCACATCAAGCATCAAGAAAAAGTTCTCCAACTCCAAAATGATAACCTCCTTTTGGCACATAATCAAATGAACCAATAGGAAGATCAACATCACAGTGAAATAAGTTTTGATGTAGGTGACTAGGTATTTTTATAGCTACAGCCATATGAAAAAATGCCTCTCAAGAAAGCTAAGAAGGATAATAAATTATCACCCAAGTACTACAGTCCTTACAAGATGTTTCAAAAGATTGGTACTATGGCATACAAATTGGAGCCACCTGCATCTTCCTAAGTACACCTATTTTTCCATGTTTCATGCTTAAATAAGGTTATTGATGACAAGCTTCTAGTTCAAATAATGTTTCCAGAACTTGACAAATAAGGAAATATCATATTTGAGCCTTCCAGAGTATCTCATTAAGTGGAAGAACTTACCCGTTGAAGATTCCACATGGGAGGATTAGAATTTTATATAAAAGAATCCATAACTACTCAAGCGTTGAGGAAAACACCTTTTTGAAGGAAAGGGGCATGTTAGGTCTCTATAATACTAGTGCATCCCCTTATTGTTATTGTTGTGCCCATGTATCCCCCATATTTTTATTTTTGTGCCCCATAGAAGCCCACTATTATTATTGTTGTTCCCTTACATTATTATTGTTATGTAGGATTTAATTATATTGTGACCCCTTAGACTCCTGTATATACAAAGGAGGTCTTTTCATTTGAAGCATCCAGGTCCCAGGAATTGTTCATTTTTGTATTGTAAATGAGGTTTCCCCCTCGAAAAGGATAATTTTTAAGTCGTTGATCTATCTTTTGTGAGTTGGTTGCATAACATGAAATATACTAGCTTTGATTTAGGAGGATGTTTAGGACATCATACTCACCTTCCATAAGAAATTTCACCTCGTGACACTAATCACAGATCTCAATACAATGGAATCAAACTCATGAAACTCATAACCTACACTAGATGACCTCCATCTAGTGACTCAACTCTTCTAGAGCTTGTCCAACATCTTCAACAACTATAGGGACTCCTGCACCATCTCCAGAAATCATAAAAATTCCTCTAACACCTGTAGATCCTTTTAGAACTCCTATGCATCATCAATAACACACAATACACCTTCAAATCATGTCATTAGCATGAATACCTAGTCAAGAACATGGAGACCATTGGTCAACCTTCTCAACATGAATCAACACCTCTACATCAGAACATGATCACTACAACAAACCAATGAACACTCATCACAATCATGAGCACTAACATCATCATGTTGACATCAAACATATTACAAAAAGTACTATGAACTTGTTGAAATCAATGTCAACACTATAATGCCAACAAGCTCGCCCTTTGGCATTGATGTCAACCTCAACCTAGTCTCCAACTTCTTAGCCTGATCTTCACACACTCCAAATTCTGTCCTCCTTTTAAATCAAAGGAAAAGGATAATAGAAACAACTAAAAATTTTGGAACAATAGTGAGGTGAAAGAAAAGGGAGGAATATTGGTAAAAGAATCCCTTCGATCAATGCTTGTTATGCATAAACATAGGGATTTATTTAAACCATTATTTTATTTAACATTGACAACACTTGTTATGTCCATAAGTGGGTGGACAAAATTATGACAGCTAAGTGGGCTAGTTTGGTCCATGGGGATAATGAATAGTGATATGGAAGCCATGAGAATGGCTCAATGGAAGTTCTCTTGACCTTGACTCTAATTACATATTCAAATGTATGTTTATGATCATGTTGATGTGTATGTATAAATTCCATTGAGTTTGCCACAAGGTGCTTGTTGAGGAGGTTGAAAAACCACCCAAGGTTCTTGCTTTAGGTTGATAAACCACTCTTAGAGTTCTTTCCATAGCTGATAAATCACCTATAATAAAAATATTGTGTGGAACTACCACAAGGCGTGCATTGAGGAGGCTAATAAACCAACACAAGGTTCTCGTTGTGTGTTAATAAACCACTTATAGAGTGCTTGACATAGTTGATAAACCACATGTAATGAAAATATTGTGTGGAGCTACCACAGGGTGCTTGCAAAGGAGACTGATAAACCACACAAGGTGTTTGTTATGGGAACATAAACCACTCATATATTGCTTAACATAGCTAATAAACCACTTGTAATGAAAATATTATGATGAGTTTCCACATGGTTCTTATAAAGGAGGCTAATAAAGCACCCAAGGTGCTTTTTATTAGGCTAATAAACCACTCTCATAGTGCTTTCCATAGCCGATAAACCACCTATAAGAAAAATATTGTGTGAATGGTTCGAAAACAAATTTTGTATTTTCCATAATTGGGTAATGCAACAAAATTATTTAATGGGTTCCAAGTTGCATGGAACACTTTTGGGCAAGAGGGAAAGAATGGCCCATTTCTAATATTTATTTTATATTTATGGTCCTAATAATGATGGTGAGCTTGGGTGAAAAATGGCAAGGGCTGAAACTTGATAACATGTGAACAACACAAATGAATACATGTTGAGTTGATTGAACTATTGAACATTGCTACAAAAAAAAAATCAGTTGATAGCATTTATAATGACAACAACATAATAGGGTAAAAGAAAGGAACTAGGTAAAAATTCCTTTGGCTAAGTTTGGAAACTAATGTTTTCAAATTAATGCATGCTCTACATGATTACCAAAATGTTTTCTAAACCTTAAACATTGTATGGCATGTGAATGTGTTATATTTTATGAATATGTGAATATATGAATGGCATGTTTGGAATAACATGATGAGGTTATCCAAGGAGATCTAATATCATGCAAGGGATCCATTGTGATATTTTGCACGCCATTTTTGTACTGTGAATGTGACAAGGAAATGTTGATTGTGATATCAAAAAATACACTAACAACTAAGTGGATTCCTTGGTAAATTAATTAGGCACAAATGCTAGAGCATATATAATTGGGTCTGGTAAACCACTCAATAAAAGAGATATGAAGACAGACCTAGTTGAAGAAAATGTGGAGCATAAACAACCCTAAGTGCTTGCTTCAATTGATAAACCACTCAGTACAGGTGCAAAGAAAAGGATACATAGATAAGTATTGATTATTGGGTTAAATAAATTTGTTAATACTGTGTTTTAATTTGGTTTAAAGTTTTGATCTGTGATGACTTGAGTTATGTTTTAATACGATTACTCTGCATTCTAAATTTATGATTATCTCTCATGACATGTATGTCTGTGATGTAGAAAAGCATGGAATTTTCCATTTTGAGTGGATGGACTTGATTCCAAGTTGAATAGCATCATCTTGAAGATATTAGAGTGTGCAGTAAAGTACTAAGTAAAGATTTCAGGAATAAGGCCATTATGGGACATTAGCACCCAATGGTGTCTACTAATTTCCATGAGGCATGCCTCGACCAGAATGCAAGTGTTGAGGTAGGGACTTGCCTTGGTTATGAGATCTTTCCAATGAAAGGACTATTTGCAAATGAATGGATCATATGAGGGACTCAGGAGAAAAGAAGGGGGTGATTTAACATGGAATGTGAGTGATTGCATGGAAGGAGGATCAGATTGCCTGAGCGACTGGGAATAAGAGAAGGGGATTCTAGAAAATGAAATTGGTTTTTAAAGGGTCACAAGCATGTTGGGGGTGTTTCAAGAAGCAATGGGCCCGGAATTATCCACTGAAGGAATATGGAGCGCAAAGGACAATAATGTTGTAGATGGAGGCAAACAACACTTCAAGAAAAACAACAAATTTATCAAGTTGGACTGGGTGGAAGAAGAGCACTAGAAAACTACAAAGGATCCATGAAAGTGGTTTCTTTACTAAATTTTTTATGTTTAATTAGTTTATGGGATTAGAACGCTAAGGACAATGATCCCTTTAAGGGGATGGGGTTTGTGACACCCCTGGTATGCTTCCCCCCTTATTTTTTTAATGAAATACTACTTCAAATTGTAAATGAATATACATACATACATACATAATGGCTTGAAGAGTGGGACGACATATCCATGATCTAGGGAGGAAGAGGAAAAATAATCATGTGTGGATCTAATTGGCACCACTATTTAATTATGGAGTGTTTAAATTATTAGATGAATATTTCAAGAGGAGATGAAGAGTCTAAGAGAAGCATGAAGAGGAACCTATGAAAAAATGTAAAAATGAATTTTCACAAAAATATTGGGGTTGAATTTTCTTCTACATAAATCACATGAGAATTATTGGAGAGACCTACAAAGTCGAGGGAATGAAATTCGTTGGGAAGCTAAATTTTGGCCTAGAGAAGCTCGAGAAATTTTGAGGAAAATGAGAATGAGTGATTTCTAAGAATTAGTTGAGAAACCAATGAGGGTGCCTATTAAATCACTGATCAATTTTGGGTAGAAAATCGAAGTCCCACCTTTAGTTCGGTCATTGGATTTATTGTATCTGCATCTATTTCACTAAGAACTATGAAATTGAGGCCAATGCTTATGGAATTTAATTGTATGGCTCTGAGAAATATTGCATGGCTGTAGAATGTCGGTGCATGTAGTTGTAAGCTAAATCCACGGAATTTTATTATCATTACATGTAAATGTTATATATTTGTATAGTATGTTGATTTGATGCTTGTGATATGTTGTTGAATGTGAACTTTTTCATGCATGATGAATGTTTATTTCCTGTGTAATTGAATGGATTCTAAGATATATTTATGAGCTTATTTCTATTTATTATTATCCTAAGATGCCTACAGATATTTGAGCTATTATGAGATTGAAATTAGCCCTATGGGATTAAGCATGGATGAATAGACAATTCTTTGTCACGTTTATTTTTATGCAGTTAAAAGGTTAGTTATTAGGCTTATTTCTATTCCTAGCAAGTTCAAGAAGGATATCATTATTTATATGTGTAATATATGTGTCCCTGTGTGTGTGTTGAATGGATTGGGTTGAACTCGTCTGCAAACTCATAAGGGATAACGAGTGTAATGTATAAATATGTGCATACGTTAAAAGCTTGGGAGGGATAGCTCTAAGAACTTTGCGACTATATGTATGTAGGCATATGGAATTGTGTGGGGGTGGGGACTTAAGGATTTAAGGGCTCGACCTTCAAGTTGAATAGGCCCATGTGTGCGAGTATTATAACTGAGTGTTGGGGAGAAGAAAAAGCCAAAATGTTTTTACATATGCCATGGGGGCTAAAGTTAAATTGTTATGGATAAAAAGGTAGACTCTCGTCAAGCCATGTAGCTAAGTTCCATGAACAAGGGCATGTAGGCTAAAAAGAGATCCTAGAGACATTATATGCTAAGGTGGATATTAGAATCTGTTGGATACCTATACCAATAGGTTTCATATTTCATGATGGGCAAATGTAAAATGCCAAATATGCTCTGCTTTGCTGGTACAAAGATCCCATATTTTCAAAGAAAGGCAAGGTGTGTACATGCCTTCATGTCTATTAAATTTTGATGGATAGTCCAACAGTCTAATCTGGATCATGCCATGTTTCAATTTTCTGTTGTAGAATAGAGAAAGAAATCTGTCCAAACTGTTTAATCTTGGCAGATCAGTAGTTAGGAAGAGAAGCTAAGGTTCCCAACTGCTTAATCTGGGGCCTTGGAAGAAATAAGGGTAGTGCTAGATAGGAAATCAAAGGAAAAAGCCAATGGAAAAGAAAAGGCACATAAAGGTCTGCAAGTCCAAGTGCACCCTCCAAGAAGAAACAAAAAATGCTAGGCAAATAGATGGGTAGGTAGATGGGGTTGCAGAAGGGGTGTTCCTTCCAAACTGAATCTTGCTGATCAATAC
>APFE031734964.1:0-19679 GCA_000404065.3 Pinus taeda | reverse complement strand
GGCAGGCTACTCTGTTAAAGACCTCATGGAACGGAGCCATGACTTTTTGTCGCCCTGGGAGCCTGATGCAGGAGCATCCAGCTCTGAGGAGACTTAAGAGGCTGACAGTCTCATGAAGAATTCATAAACAAATTGTCGTTCATTTTGACTAGGCAAGTGTTGGGCTTGTCGGTCATTTGATTTTACTTTCACTTAGTTTTATTTTATTTATCTGTTAAGAGAACTTAGGAGTTGTAGAAAAACACTGTGGCAGTTATTTAGGAGACTGATTACAGGACAACTAATTAATTAGTTCTTTACAAGTTACAGTAGTTAGAATTAGTTTCAGAACTGACAAAAATAGTTGCTTTCTGTTAAGACAGTTTTTCCCAGGAACAGTTAAAGACATTTTGTTTTAAAAAGCAGGAGGGACATCATTGTAAGGGTTCTCTCTCCCCCCAAAAAGAGAAATAGAGAAAAACAGTCATCTTTGTTTATCAGAAATAAATGTCCATTTGATTTCTTTCATTACTGTAGAACCGAATCACAAGATTATTCTCTGTCACCATAATTACAAGCATAGGAGTATTCTTTTATTACTATAGAGTTTGCAATTGTATATGAAATGTGTTAACAGCAACGACACAACAGAAGAGTAAACGGACAAAGGCGAACCAAGTTCAGGCGACCGACACCATTGTCGATTTGAGTCACAAAACGAGAACGAGTAAACAGCAAAGGGTTCCAGGAGTAACCCACAGACAAGAACCTACATTCAGCATCGAAATATCTACAGGTATTTCAAGAATTCAATAAACCCTCATAATTGAATGCATGGGTAGATAGTTACAGAACTAGAGCGAATACACATTGTAAACCTTTTTCGTATATACAGTATCATCAAATGTTTGAGAACAGAGATGTGTAATTTCCATGTCTTATGGTTAACAAACATATAAGAACCAAAAGTCATATTCACTGTAAAAAGAGTCCATTAAATATATTAAACAGAGTATATAAAATACAGACAGAGATTCACTGTCGAATCGACAACACACAGTGGCATATGCAACCGGGCCATTTCAAATCATAACAGTCGAAACAGGACGCCGAGGGCTTGTGGTGCCCGAACACGAAGCAACAGGAGGAGGGCTCGAAATTGACGAGGAACCCGAACCCTCTCATAGACCCGACAGAACACTCAGACGCCTACTAACTATCTTACCAAAATGAAGGACCTATAACAGCGTTATCCGAGGAGACGATAACGAACAACTAATCCCCGAAGAGGGTTTCTTGACAACAAAACACGAAAGCAAGAAGACCATAGCCGAGAGGGATATCACCTCCACGGGACCGAACTTGACAATTACAGAACCTACAAGACTTATAACACTGACAGTTAAATGCAATAGCCTATAAAACGGAACAGAGCTACCCGTGACCGAAGCGTCGAAGCCACCAACAAGTTCGTGGAGCAACGCTAGCCATAGAGCGATACAGGTGGATACCTGTCACCAAAAGCCAATCAAACAGTGTTAGAGCCGAAGCACGTTCGTAAGCCATGAACGAAGTAAAAGACAAAGCAAGGGTTTGATGAAGGATTACCTGTGCATGAGAAAGGAGCCCGAGACAACCAGAAAACAATCACAACCTGCTGACAGTGGCGGCAAGGCGTTAGAGACGAAACAAGAAAAGCCCAGAATGTCTATCATGAAGAGTAGACTTACCGTGTAACCAGGAGTGGCGTGGAAGTATGAAGCGAGCCTGCCATTAGAAATAAACCAGTCAAATTAATTTGAGAAACACAGACAGCGAGGGCACGAAATCAAAAAAAAAACACCACGATATATGCCAACAATTCCATATTGATACCATCAAAAAGTAAAATAAACGTTGCAGGTCTCGAAGAAGTTTACCCACAGTCTCAAAACATCAGTAAACCACAGTCGAATAGTCACTGGACATCAGGAGTAGAACCCCGAGGGTTTCCACAGGCGCAGAAAGAGTTCCTCCAGGCAGAGTGAAATGACAAAATGGCGAAGTGAAGCGCGGCAACATGAACAAAAGGTTGAGTAATCGGCAGGTGTGGGCTTGCAACCGGAGGAGCCAGGATAAACCCTAAACCCAGACCACGAGGCGTCGTACCATTGACATAAAGTCAGTATTAAAGTCATACCGGACGCGGCATAAACCAAGGCAGGTGTAAACAAACGGCGGGAGCCACCAGATCGTTAGGCAGCGGTGGGTTCTGAATTGAGGAGGGTTCCTTTGCATGAGCAACTAGAGCTCCATAAGATTTGGCTCTAGTTTGTAGATCTACTATTTCAAAGGTGTAAATGGTAGATGGTCCTTCAACATCTAAAGGATGTTGTGAACTGCCATTGCCCTCTTGTGAGGGTTGGGGTTGGTTTGCAATAAGGTGTTGTTGCTACTGATCAGGGAAAGGATTATTCAAGAAGGCAGGGGTCCTGCTAGTGTCCTTTTTAGCAATGATATATGTGAATTCCTAAAGACAGAGACAACGATAGGCCATGTGGTCATTGGCACAGATTTTGCAAGGGTGTCTGGCTTGTTTATCCTTTCCATTGTTAGAGGGTGCAATAGCCTTCTGCTTTGGGTTATACTGCTTTGTTGACTGCTCTTCAGAAGGAGCAGTCTTTTTCTTATTCTTCTTGTTCTTACCACCAGGTTTTTGCATAGACTGCACAAAGTTTATTGCAGTGGTAAGAAGAGCAGTCAATTTGGTAGAGGGGTCAACTGACATCTGGGAAATGTGACCGCTGAGTTGTTTTACAGCAGCCCCAGAGGTTGCGCCGATAATCTCATCGACGTGCACTCCGGGTTGCTGAGTAGCGAGAGCATTGGAGTTGTGAGGGGCATTGGGAATGATGTCGTATAAAGTGCCAAACTGTGAATATATAAGATATAAGTGTTGGGCACGATGAATGGAATTTTCTTCTATGACTGCACCACTTAAGCCGACTTCTTTAGCGATTTGGGGGCATAGAGATTTGCAGAACCAATCCACTAATAGATAGTCTAGGATGGGAGCTTTGACTAACCTCCACCTACGTCTCCATTCATTTGTATCTCAGAGATGTGGGTGGAAATGTCCTGTCGTAATGAGGTGAGGAGTTCCATCCCAGTTTCATAGTGGATGAGTGGCTGGAAGTACTTTAAGAATTCTATCGCTAAAGCGCCAAAGGTATTTACTGACG
Source organism: Pinus taeda (assembly GCA_000404065.3). Lineage (NCBI taxonomy): Eukaryota > Viridiplantae > Streptophyta > Pinopsida > Pinales > Pinaceae > Pinus > Pinus taeda. The sequence continues at coordinate 16,479 of APFE031734964.1, read as the reverse complement.
CGCATGGTAACTCAATGTACCACTTGGCTACATTACTAGTAAGGGTGGGGGGAAAGAGACGTTGTCAAATACTATCATCCACCATGGAGTTAGAAACACACCATAGATGATAGGTGGTGATGTGTGTACCCAGATCATCCCCTTGTTTCCTTTTGAACTTTAGGATGTTTGTCCATATTTTATGCAGGATTGGTGGCCAAAGTAAGTTGTGATAGATGGGGCCATTTGTGAGTTTTTATAGGTCGGGGATATCAAGTGTTGCCAAGAAAGGAAAGGTGTTTGATGCGCCTAAATCGGACCAAGGCGATGCCATATGACTTGAGGATCCTTGCGGTCCTCCCATCGCACTGTTTCCAACATTATACACAGGTAGCATGGTATAGTGAGTGCCATGGGGTATGGTATTGTACTGTGGGTTTCCATAGGGGTTGTTAGGTTGGGGGATGTAAGTGCCCCCAGGATAAGGAGTTCCCCCTTGACTCATTTGAGGTTGTGAGTAGGGTGCCCCTACGGATTTATTGGAACCTTGTTGAGGGTTCCCGCTCACCACATAACTAACCATAGGTCCTTGAATGACATAAGGAGGATTCATGTCAATTAATGAATGACCATGCAGACGTAAAAATAGAGGGGGAACTATTACGTTGCTGGCCGGTATATGCATATTGGGAACTGTGCCCCCAGATACCTGAATCTAGGGGTTAGATCTATGCAATGGATGCCAACCATAGAGTTGGTTGAAGGGACCCATGCTAACCATGCTATATTGAGTGTTATAAGTAGCACTTGTCAAAGGTCCAAGGGCTGACACAAAAGGGGCGGAACCCGGAATGTACTGGGTTCCACTCATGGTGGGTGTCACAATAGGGTTTGAACCTAGGACAGATGGAATAGCGAGGTTCGCCATCAGAGGTTCAGTACTAATTTTCATCTGGGGAGGTGGTGGTGGACTAAAAGTGTCCACAAAATTCCATGACCCATCAGTCATCTATGGGATGGGTGGAAATGTTTCAATGGAATACAAAGGAGGTGCAAATGCAACGGGAACCAAGAGTGGTCCCAACGGATTCGTGATCACAATATTGTATGGAGGAAGAAATTCGTTAGTAAAGAGATCCTCCAGTAAGCTTGAATCATGGGATGTCCAAACTGATTCTGTGTTAGATCTCGGAGATTGATTTCCCAAAGATGGGGAATCCGGTACACTGGAGCTGGGAAAATCCTCCACAGTGAGTGGGGGAAGTCCTAACAAACATCAATATTGACGATGAGGGCCAGATATAGCCACGGTGGCCAATAATTTTTATCAGTAAATTTTACAGTGATGTTTATTAAATTCTCGATGATAACACTCTGGAACTTAAAAAATAAAAAATACACTAAGGAAATCAATCAAAAGGCAGAGGGAAATGACCCTGTTTGATAAGAACCGATCACTCGAGCTGAAACCCAATATCACAATGAGTAATAGAGAGAGTTGGCCAAATGTATAGTTATGATTACTCTTGAGCTTTGCTTGAACCTTAGATTAAGGGGCCAAGTACTCTCATGAAGACGAGTACCCTCCCAAAACCGAAGACAGAGTAGGTTCATATGTGTTAGGTATTAGGGCAGCCCACCCCAGTCACCTTGTGTTCATCCCTAAAAGTATGGTCACTAAGGATACCTAAAATCATAGACACTACCGGGGGGACATAGTCAAAGATAGTGCATTGTGTGGGTAGGATACTTGAGTCCCTGACTTAGCTTCGATATCCCCAGAGGGATCCCCGATACACAGAATACCTAAAGGAGATGTAAGCAAAGGTGGGCTATCTTCACTTACAGTCGAATGTTGTCTTGTATTTAGCTTCGATTTTACTGGAGTGGTCCTAGATAGTATCAGTGCAAAAGGATTTCTCTCTTTAATGACACTAGTTTCGGTGTATGATCTTGGACAGTTAACTCACACTTCCTGTTGGCCCTCAGTTTTGGTCTATTTTTGCTTAAGGAAACTTACTTAATATTTATATTTTCCATCAATTTTCCATCAAATCCATCTCATTTTTATGTATTTTATGCATATTCAGGTGTTTAATTTTAATTTTGCAATTTCTAGAAGTTTTTATGAAAATTGAGTTTCAAGTGCAATTTTGGACCGAATCAGAAATTCCCGTAATAGCTATATGGATGACATATTTGCAAGACACTTGGGCTTGGTTTGGATGAATGAATGGAAAACTTGGGAACTAGGATTGAGCTAACTCCACTTGGTTCGGTCAAAACAAGCTTTATTTGGCCCGATCAAGGCTGATCAAACATGACTAGTCACCAAAAAATCCCTAGGAAATAGGGCAGTTTTGAGATTTTATGGGATTGACCATATTTCTTGCGATGAATTGGATGAGTTCGACTTAAATAGGTGGATATGAGTAGATATGAGTGTTAGATATAATATAGATCAATTTATTTCACAAAAACTCTATTTAAGGCCAAGACTTTGATGGCTTGTGGATGTAATTAATATGTAATTTTTGTATAGTTTTATGCTAAGACACTTTGGATTTTGAAGCTAATTTGAAGAACCCATTTCATTTCAATTTGTTGTTCATGCTTGGTTGATTTATTGAAGTTGTTGTAGCTGAAATTTCTTCAAGTGTGCAAGGCAAGGGTGGAGGGCCCCCACACCAAGCTAAGTGCACTTCTTGGTTCAATTTTCATAGTTTTCATATATTAGTTCTTATTTCAAATGTATTTACATGTGTGATGATTTCTGAATGAATATTGGTTTAATTCTAATCTACATATGAAGTGACACATAGGAATTTAAGTTAAATTCCCCTTCTATTTGATCTTGAACTAAAACTAAATTTCATTCTCCTTTTCTTATTTGAAGTTATTTATGCATTTCTAGTTTGAAGCAATGGTCATTGTGATATAGTAGGATTGTGAAGAAGGACAATATGGACCTCCTTAGTTAGAAGCCTTTTCTTTTACATCCTCTACATCATAAACCATTGTTAATTAGTGCTCTTAGATTTAACTTCATGAAAGTAGTATTGTAGGGAAGGACAACCTGGTTGTCCTAAGTTAGGAGCCTCTTCCCTCATATATTGAATAAATGAATTAGAAATTGTTAAAATAGGTTTATATTTGTAATATGTACTCCTTTAAATCTTCAAATTTTATCTCCTAAACTTGATTGTATCTGAGGTCCATATACTATGGATTTGCCTCCAACTTTTACAAACCTGGATTGATAATTAAATACTTGTGTTAATTTATGTTAATAAATTGGCCTACACTGCCTATCCCAAGATCTTAGCCTAACTAATGTGTGTTTAATCTAAAAAGAGTTGTTGATTGATTTTATTAGGTAGATTTTAAATGTACTTCGTTAGACTCTTTGGTAGGGGTGTTGACGTATTAAATTATATGGGACTCTGGCTCAAATCATGCAAAAACAATTCTTGTAAATTTTCACTTTCGATGAATAAGTTGCTTCTACAAAGGGAGAGTCATTCATACACCAATACTTATACCATGCATCCAATTCAGTAATACACTAGCATAATCGATAGAACTTCAATGCTCACTAACAACTATTGAAACCAAATAATGCAGATCTAACCAGGTAAGTAGAAAACAATTTAAAAAAATTGTATTTTTTCTTTAATGAAAACAAAAACTTTTAAGAAATAAAGCTATTTTCTTAAAAAAAAAAATTGTTCAGGACCCAAATCAGTTAAACAAGTGCAACTGCATTTCCCTGATTAGTCTACAAGCAGATTTCCCAACCCATGAGGTCACAGGGTAAGTTGTTTATCAATAAATGGCTAACTAATGCTCCGTACTGGAGGATATAGAGAGTTAGTTTCAACACTAACGCTATGTTTGTGAGGACACAATGCTTTATAAAGCACTGTTTACACTAGTAACCTGCGTTAGTGAGGAAAAATACTCAAAAAATGGGCTGTGGGGATTAGAGCTAGGGCCGAGCACTGAGAGAAGGGTGTTGTATGGTCCTGAGTCGTCGGAAAGGGAAGGAAGAAGTATTGGAAGGCCTGGAAGAAAGAGAGATCTAGGAACATTCTGGGAAAAACCGGGAACTAAGTGTAGTCCCTAGTGGAGTCTCCAATTCTACTATAGGGATTAATGCATGAGTGTTTGGTGATGTAGAAACCCTCAAGGAATTCTCAACATCCTTGGAAGACAATCAGATTACCTGCAGTTGACAAAAAGATACATGCATATCTATGTTTAAAAAACGAATATCAAAGTGAGAAGGAATTATTACCTCGAGCCTTAGTGTGGTGTTACTGGAGAGTGCAATGCAGCTAGGCAGAAGGCCCTTGAGCCAGCTCCAAATAAAAACCTACACATAGAAAAGACAAGCGTAATATCATAGCATAAAACCTTGATAAGAAATGCATGAACATATAAAGATATATAGTTGCATATAACTAAGCCACTCATGCTAATGATATTGAATAAACATACCAACAAGTCATACTATCAACATCTCACAGTGGACAACACAACTGCAGTTCTATATTGATGTAGAAAGAGTGATTGCAACCATCAGTTGCATCAACCTTCCCTTACCCCTCCAGCTCCTCTCTCTCTCTCTCTCCCTTCTTAACCTCTTTTGATGCCTTAGTCTAAGACTCTGCTCGACAGTCAAATAAGCAATGCTTTCAAATTTTTCGACCTCTTTCACAATGGCCCTAGCCTTGCATATATAACATGTTACGTTAGGGTTTCCAAGTCCTTAACGAGTTCCATTAGGAAAAAGCGGTGATGTTTCCATGCCTTTGTGCTCTTTCTCATTTTCATACTCCATTAGGAATTAGTAATTCCTCCAAACAAGTTGAGTTTTGATGTTTCCCTTCTTTTATGAGCTGACATAGAAAAGAATTTAGGGATATTTTTTCAGTCAAATCATTCCATTGACCCATGGAAAATCATTAGGGTTCACTAACTCTCTTCCCGAGGTAACAAACAAAGTTACTTTTGGCACTAACGCACCCTTATCCTTGCTAGGAATCTTTATAAAGCAGGTTGCTAGTGTTTAGGAAATGTTAGCTTGATAACTGGGCCTATGAACTTGGTTAGTCCTTCAGTCATCATGTCTTTATCCACTGAGCTGATGAGGAGATCATTTTCCTATATAACAAGAAGCCCCTACCTCTTGGAAGTGCACACTGTGTAGTCCTAGAGGACAACCTCCCTCAATTGTGCACTTTGCAATCTTAGTGCTTAGTCACTCAGTTCTATTGGTTTCACTTGCCCAATGTGCAATCTTGATTAGACATGTCTTACCTTGCATATTGAAGAATCACAATGGATAGTGGAGCCGCTTCCAGACCCTTGTATTACTCAACTCCGCAATGCCTTGAGCCTCTCTCTCGACTACTATGCACTGCAAAATTAGAGTTCCTAGTCATGCCTCCCTTACTCCTAAACTTGACCACTGTGCAATCCCCGACGACTCTCCATTAACTACTGCATATTGCATAGTCATAGTGCCTAGTCCCTCTCCCCTTGCCTCCTACTCCTGCACATTATGATTAAGAAGGCCTCTCTCCTCATTATTGCACAATGTCCCACCATATTCAACATGTTGAATGAGAAATAAGCTGGATTAGATGATTCTAGGACTGGAATTTTCTTGTCATCAGTGAACTTCACTTGTAGGTGTTATGATCTTAACATGATAGGATGATGCTCAAAGAGGATATCAAAGAGATCTTGTGAGAAGACACTTGTGGAGGTGAGACAAAAAGAGAACAAAGAGACAAAGGGATACTGGATTAAGACAAATGGATGAAGATCAATATTACATGGAAGACTCTACACTATAACCAACTTTTTAAAGGTGCTAAAGATGAAGTACACACAGATTTATCATGAACATTTGAAGAAAAAAAAAAGAGAAGATCCTAGCATTTGATACACTACAATGAAGTCATATGTCACCATTGTCAAGTCATGCTTTCTCAAAGTGTCACCACTAAAGTCAAATTTTGTTAATGTATATTTCCACAATTTTTGGAATGTAATTTTGTATTTTAAAAAACTAGAAATTGTAAAATGTGGGGAAGCAGAAGGGTCCCACATGGAATGTGAAAAGTCGCTAGAAATTTCTAAAGTCATGTAGAAGCTCAAAGGTCACATATGAATTCAAAAAGTCGCATGGGAGCCTAAGAGTCATCAGGGAAGGTCAAGAGTCATAACAGAGGTGGAGAGTCACCTCATTTGTTATAAATACATCCTCATAACTCAAGAATACTTTTCACCTGGGTTTCTCAAGTTAGGCATAGGAGATAAAATTAGTCTTTTGAGGAGAAAGCAATGGCTTAACGTTCCATTATTGGAGCTAGTGTTGTATCATTGTAATAATGTATCTTGGGAATTTCACTTAATCATTTGAAGCTCTTGGAGCCATAACACTTTCATGCATATGTTGTGAATGATTGTAAGATTATTCTTTCATTGTTTGCGGTGTATGTAGATGTTAAATCATACTAATGAAAGTGAATTATTTTGTTGGCTTTAGTATGCTTCTTTGAATTGTGTGTCTTTTTCTTTCATGGTCGTTTTCTCTTTGCAAATGATTTTGCAAGATAATCAATGATTCTTTAAGATATATATGTTTATTTCTTTATTAGGATAGTACTATTTATTTTCTCTTAAAGGCTCACTTTCTCTTCCCTTTTGGGAAAGAACCTTTATACACTTTGTAAATGAATACTTCAAAAGGCTAACTTACTTGTTCATATCGAAAGTATATGTGTTCTCTCTTGTGATGATTATTGCAGCCAAGGAAAATCATTAAGAATATGGAAAACATGCATAATTCCCAGACAGGGCTCCTACTCTAAACGATGTAAGGTCTAATTAGGACTTTATACTGGGGACCCTTATATGTTAGTAGTTTCCAACACCTATAACATGACATAATTCAAAGAGTTGTGTGTTATTGACGATGCTAGACCCGCCAAAATTCATGGGGTTTCCCCGATATGAAGCCTCAATTAGACCTCACAACGTTTGGTGTAGGAGCCCCATCTGGAATAAAACCTGGTTGTCGAAGCAGTGGGTTTTAATTATATGCCTTTCCTACAATAATGCATAGAGTGGTGTAATCATGACTTTGGTGAACAAATGTATGAATCCACAAAGGGTCAAACACAATGTATGAAAGGTTCTAACACACAAGGAGAAATTGATTGAGCCCCTTAGAAGCCTGCAATAGTATGCAACTTGAAAGGGACACATGAGCATAAAGACATCACAAGATAGCCTGCAAAATAGTTTTACAAGTTAAATGTGATGGAATTAAAAAAAACCACACATTCAACAAGATTCATACTAATTCAAACAAAGTAGCTCATAAGAATTAGCATAAGTGAAATAACATATATTTCAAACATAACAAGAATAGTCGTACTATATTCACAACATATGCATGAAAATGTATCGGCTCTGAGGTTTTATTAAAGTGAAAGTTCCAAGAATACATATATCATTGAATATCCACTAGCCCCAATAGTGGAACATGAAGTATACATCTAGTCCTCCAAAGAAATATACTCTCTCTATGTTATGAATAAAATAAGGATCTCAACAAATTCCCAAGCTCCTGATTCTAAGCTAAAAGCCTAGCTAAAATATTGGCTTCCAAAAGCCCTTTACATGAGCTATGAGGATATATTTATAATAAAAGGGGTGACTATTCACTTCCCCTTTGTGACTTTTGGACTTCCCTCATGGCTCTTCAACTTCTTTACAAGATGAATCTTCATATTCCACAATTGACACTTGGAATTCTAATTACAAATTCATTACAAAATAATATTACAATACACTCATAGCCATATAAGGAAAAATTAGATAGAGCCAATTAGACAGCCTAATAAGACAAAATGGTTAAGCTTGATTTTGGGGAATCTCCAACTCAAAAAATTCCACATGATGTTTCTCAGTCACATAATGGTGCCAAGCTTTGTACTGTGTAATGAAATCCCCAAACTATGTGATGGTGTCAGGCTGGAAGTGGACTCTAGCCTCCATGGCATCTGAGTAGAATGCCTTGGAACTGGTCTATGTTTCCTTCTTGATAAGGAGAAACATTGTATTGATTTGGACAGGGCCACCAAAGTAATTCTTCATATTCTATCTATTTACTTCAAGATCTTCCTTGATGGAAATCTATCTCAATTGCTCCAAGTATTGTTTAATCTCCTACCTGACTTGATTCCTGTGTTTGGTCTTAGTGAGTAAGCCAAATGATGGGATCTTGTGTCATTTCACCAAGATATCTAAGTTCTTGTATAATCATGCATATGAGGCTTGAATTTTGGCAATGAACGAGGTGAGTTGTTTGTTGTTCTAGATGAGCATTCAAACCTTTTCTTTCTCCAACTCTACCTCTTTCCTTTTCTTATTTCCCAATTCAAGCAGTGCCTCTTTGAATTTCATTTACCATTCATGCAAGAAAATAGTAGCTGATTGTACAACCTTGAGAGTTTTGAAATGATCTTTACACTTCTGTTGTAACCCATGCAAGTGGAAAACTGGCTTATGCATGGTAACAAGCTCCTCATAAATATTTTTCATGGTATCTCCTAGTGTCAATAATTCATTGAGCATCGATGCCTTTAGTTCTTCTAGATAGACCTATGTGGGAGTTGCATTCTGTACATCTGCTCAAAGTTGTTCAACCTCTTTCCTAGAAGCCCACAAATTGTTTGCAAATTCTTTTCTCTCGACCACCAAATACTCAGTGTTTGACTTTGTTACACTCATGAAGTCCAAGTTGGTTGTGGAAAAGGCACCTAGAATTATTCTTGTGTCTATCACAATCACCCTTTCCCTAATGAATGCAGGAGAAGTGAGGTCATTCAAAAAATGTTTTTTCCTTGCTTGTATAATATTTTTCTGAAGCTCATCATAAGTCATATTGTACATGTCCATGACCAGACCATCATCAATAGGAATAATTTACTCTTCCTCGCTTAGAGCTTTATCTATCACTGGAGGATGGGAAGACTGAATGGTGATCTGTTGTGTACTTGGCATCAGATCAACATCTTGGTTTTGCAGCTCTGGTTCCACCTCCATGCCTTGGATCTCATTCAACTCCTCAATATCTTGAATAATCTCCTTGTCCTACATCTATTTTCTCTCCTCCTCTAGCTTCCAGTTATGTTCTTTTTCTTTGGCTTGTCTTCATGTGACTTCTTCTTATACTACGACTCTTCACCTTTCTTCTTCTTCCTACTTCTCCTTTCTTCCTCCAATCTCTTCTTCTCTCATTTTTCTCTCTGCTTTTGTTCTTCTTCCTACATCCTCTATTTCCTCTTCTACTCATGTCATGCGGAAAGAGTTATTTTTGCGGACAAACCTAACCTCCCTAGGAGTCTAAGACTCTCTAGTGACAAACAAGACAAACAAGAGCAATCCTTCTCTAAACATACATTATCCTATGAGAAACCAAGTGTTGTTCAATCCTACCTCAAATCCAACGCTTGTTGTAGCAGTCTAGCCTTGCTGATCCAGATGAGCTCCTCCTTCACTTTAAGACCTGCATACACTAACAGTCAAACGATTACATAACACCTTAATATTTCATAAAACAAAGCATATTCATCATATAGACCAAGGAGTACATGAAATAATTCATTAACAACAAATCATTGAGAAGAATGGACTTATTTGTATTAAGGAAACAAAAAGGAACCATTACAACCTGAGCCTTGGTGTTGTGCAAGCTCCTCCCAGGGTCCAGCAAGAGATTTCCTCTACTTTGACAAGCTCACCCACTTCCAATATGGCAACAAGAAAGGATGGTAATCTCTCCTCACAAGTTTACCATGGAAGTCCTAATTCTAGCAGCATCTACCCTTTGGAATGTTCAGCTTTCAACCTCCCCTCCTCTGGCCCAAGGCCTGTTTTATAGTGTTCTAGAGGAAGTTATTCAGTTCCAACATCAATGGGATACTCCCTCTTTTGGATGGGGTAGCTCCTCTCTTGATGGGATAAGTTCCTCTATCATAGGGATGCATGAACCATCTGGAGGCGCTCAATACACGTCAAACACTCTTCTAGAAAGGCTCTAGAAGTGACCACAAGTAACTTTTTTAAGATGAAACTCGCGCCTTTTGACCTTTACAGGGGTACGCACCCATCCTTTGGCTTACAGAGTGTACAAGTACGTAGGTACAATGATTTTTGGATGCGTACACGTAGGCAAGGTAGAGAGAACCTGTGTATCCAGAGATAAACATGTTTTTTAGTGACTTTCTCTCTTTTTGAAGTTTGACATGAAGAGCAGAGGTATTAGGCTTGACAAGGAGGATAATATGACTATTGATGGAGCCATATTAACTGCAGATAGTCATGGTGACAAATTTCAGTGTAACACCGTCCATAAAGGAGAAAATTTCACTGCTGGCACAATCATCAATAATTTGATCGATATAGGGTGTAGGGTAATTGTCCTTTCGACATGCTCTATTAATATCCCTATAGTCGATATAGATTCTTATTGTCCCTTGTTTTTCATTCACGGGAACAATATTCGATACCCAATCCGTTAACGGGATGGGATAAATGAAACCTGCTTTCAACAGTTTTTCAACTTATGCTTTAATCGCAGCAACTTTCCTTGGGTGAATCTGACGCAGACGTTGCCGAACGAGTTTAGCGTCTGGGCAGGTTTTAATTTCATGAACTACGATTGCTGGGTCAATTCCTGGAATTTCCTCATAGGACCAGGCAAACATGTCGCGGAATTCTTGAAATAGGGCCTTGTATGTTTTAATTTCATCGTCCGTACAAGAGGCACCTATATGAATGTTTTCAACAATTCCAGGCTTAACTGAAATGTCAAGGGGAATAGTTTTAGAAATGTTGCCCAAATTTAACTTGGAATCAAGATGTTTCATTGGATTCTGAGCGTCCTTAACATATTCAGTTGTAAAGATTGATGAAAAATCGTCTTCAAAATGATCGCTCTCGGGTAAAAACGAAGATCTATGATGTAGATCTTCCCATGGTAACTCATTGACACACAGGATTTCACTAATTTGCTCATCTGATTGAACAAGTTTGGAAAAAATTCTTAGTTCTGAGTTTGATGGTGAAAATGAATCTTCATCGACTTCGTTCATTAAGTCGATTTGGGTTGATGTTGGGTCGGAAAACAACTGCACTGTCTGATATGCAAGTTCATACAGACTCAAAGGCATAAGAGTACCAGATGAGTCTATCTCAGTCTCAGAAGGTATGATCCAAGGATCATCATTAACAATGGTTCCTGATGAAATCATATGAATTGTTGCAGTAGAAGATGATGCATTGATAGGAGGGAAAGGAAAAGTGCCCAGTAAATCGGAATCTTTAACTAAACCTACACCAACATCCTTGTAAGGGATCGTCACTTTGCCAACATGCTGAATGCTCTCAGCAAAGGCTGGGTCGGATGAAAAGTATGACAATTGGTCTATGGTTACGATCTTTCCGTTGTGAGGGAACTTTATAAGTCGAAAGACCGATGAGACAACAACTGTCATAGCGTAAGACCAACTACGACCCAACAGAAGGTTGTAATCTAGAGGGGCATCAACCACCTCCACATCTAGATTAACGGTTTTTTCTTCAACCCCTATAGGTAGATCCTGTAAAATGACGAAAGGATGAAACCCACGGCCATCAAAGGCCTTAAGAATTGTTGGAGATTGATTGAGTGAAGGAGAACCAAGCGATATCCAACATTGTATCGACATAATGCACGTGGAAGCTCCCTCGTCAATCACAGTCCTATGAATAGGTCTGTTTTTTACTATCACTAGAATCTGGACAACCATTTGATGGGGGAGACGCGGTGCACTATTTTCTAGATCGAAGATTATTAGGTTCGTGTCCTGAGTGTCAACAGCTCCTATAGCCGACAAAAGTAATTTGCTTTGTGCTAGACATGATTGCAGCACTTCGAAAGCCGACATTGCTAAGGGTGAAATAGCTAAATCCTCAACAATGTTGTAATTCTGAGCTTCTCTCGCATGTGGATTGAAAACTAACCTTCGAAGTACACCCTTTGTGGGCGGTTTGATTACTAAGTCCGGGTTAGGTTTCGCGATTTGTAGTGGATCGGAACCAAGAGCTGAGGTTGATGGATTTGAATGAGAAGATTTTGCTTCTTTGCCATCAACAGGACTTTTACTGCCATAATCTTGCGATCGAGTCGCAATCCTTACATGAGACATCATCAAGATGGGTTCTTCATTGGCACTAGAGGATGAACCTATCATCTTACTATCTTGAACTGGAAAAGGATCCTTCAAGACAGCAGGAGTTTGGGAACCTTTGACGATTTTTGCAACTTCTGCCCGATGAGGGCAGTCTCTCATATAATGGTCTTCATCGCAAATGAGACACGGATAATGAGGTTTGCGCTTTTCATCAGAGGGTTCCACTTTTTCGGGTTTCTCTTTTGAATTTTTCTCTTTATTCTTCTTCTTCCCTTTCTTCTTACCACCAGATTTTGGTTTAGCTGTAGAAGATTCTACAACGTGAATATCGGCGGAAAGTTCCACAGAAGATTCTCCTGTTGGGGAATCTGGAAAGGTTATTATAGGAGAAGAATTCTTAGAAGACTTCTTCTTACTTTTAGTATTCACTGTGCCAATCATACCATTAGCGGCATGAGACCCCGAAGGAGCAGCAGAAATTTGATTTTGATTAGGTATGTTGGGGATCTTCTCATGTAATGTACTCGACTGCGTGTAAACTAAGTCAAGGTACTGCACTTGAGCAATGACTTGCTCCTCAGTAACTACTCCGACTTTAGCTACATCTTCAGTGATCTTAGGTAACAAGGATTTTACAAACCACTCAGCTAAGATTTGATCCGGGATATAAACCTTCACTAAACGCCATCAACGTCTCCATTCATGGATATGATCTAAGATGTAAGCGGACGTCGATTTTTTTAACGAAGTTAATAGCTCTGTGCCATTGTCATATCTGATTGGCAACTAAAAATGAGTTAAAAACGAGGTAGCTAACTGACTAAAATCATAAAAAGTGGCTCGTGGTAATTCGATATACCATTTGGCCGCAAGACCAATTAGAGTGCATTGAACAAGACGTAAACGAATAGAATCATCTGAAATGGAGTTGGACGCACACCAGAGATGATAAGTCATCACATGGTTCGACGGGTCCTCTCCTAGTTTACCTTTGAATTTAGGAATATCACTGGGAAATTATGCGGCATTGGCGGCCAATACAGAAGATAATTGATGGGATCGTTCATAAGGCGCATCAAGTCAGGTAAGTCCAAAGTTGCGATGAATGGTAACTGATGATTAGGATCCCTGAAAATTAGGGTCTGCAAACTAGCCCCAGGAGGAGGATATCCAGGATAACTAGGAATGGGAATCGCATTCGGGATATTTTGTCCTCCTAGAAAACTAGGATTAACCGGACCATACTGGGGTTGCTGAGGTTTTTGATATGTATACCCAGGGTACGGTTGATACTGATAGGTTGGTTGCTACACAGAAGGACCGTATAGATACTGTCCTTGGTACGGAGGTTGATTAAATTGAGGTTGAGAAGTAACAACCGTACTTCCTACAGGCATCTAGACCGTAGATCCAAACTGAGGTAAAGAGGTCTGAGGAGTAGATACAGGAACAGTAGACACCGGAGCTGCCGATACTCAGAAAGAAGGTGGGGTAGATGGATTATATGTTGCAGTAGTTGCAACAGACATTTGAGACGGAGTACGAGGCGTACTAGGTCTAGACTGAGAAACTACAGAAGGTGCAGAAGTTTGAATAGTAGACTAGACGGGTTGCTGAGATGGACCAGTGACCAAAGGTTGTCTAGGTTGAGATGATGGCTGCACATTCGGTTGCAAGACCTGCTAGGATTGAGATGGATCCCACACCAAATTCGTTCCGGGGTATGGACCTTGAGGATATTGAGGACCATAACCGAGTTGAGGGTAGGGTTGCTAATATGATTGACCAGAAGGCAGTTGGTAACCTTGAGATGGGTATTGACCTTGGGGTTGATAACCCTGAGGCACGTACTGATATTGGGGTTGACCTTGAGGTACATATTGATATTGAGGTTGATTTTGGGGTGCATATTGATACTGAGGTTGACCTTGGGGTACATACTGATACTGAGGTTGACCTTGGGCTACATATTGAGTCTGGGGTTGACCTTGAGGAACGTACAGTCTCGTAGGTATGTACTATCCTTGAGGTTGTCCCCTTGGCGCAAACTGAGTACTTCGAGGTTGCCCCCCAGGCATATACTGGGTAGCCTGAGGTTTCCCCCCAGGCATATACTGGGTAGCCTGAGGTTTCCCCCCAGGCATATACTGGGTAGCCTGAGGTTTCCCCCCAGGCACATATTGAGTACCTTGAGGTTGCCCCCCAGGTGGTAACTGGCCACCTTGAGGTTGAGAACCTGACATCATTAGAATTTCTTCTGCACTCAACAGTTTAGTACCACTACTTCCAGTTAACAACTTCTGTTCGATAGGATGAGGATATGATCCCTAAAAAGTACCAGAGATGGACTAATACCCAGCGGGAACAGAAGGACCGCCATACAAATAGGCTTCCAGAGATTGAGAATACATGGATGACGGACTAGACATATTCAATGCAGGATAATGATCTCTAGGTGAAGGGTGATAAAAAATGCGAGGTGGTGAAAAACTAAGTCCTGGATTTTCCAAAAGATTGGTCAATGAATGCTACCAAGCAGTGCTCCTAGGCGGACTATAAAAAATCGATTCACTCTCCCTAAGCTCTAAGATAGGTCGATTGTCCGGAAAAGGAAAGCTTTCTTCGATATCTGAAATAGCAAGATCTTCGATTGCTATGAGTCCAGCAGGAAGATCTTGGGTAATTACTGTTTCTACCCTAGGAGAACTAGGACCACTAGGAGACGGAGAGACAAACTCTGATACAGGGGTAACAGCAACTTCAGATTCGGGTTCAAATACTTCAGGTTCTTCACCTATATCACTAGTAGATGCAATACTACCAGTAACTTCTGAAATTACTAATAGTTGAGAATCAAAATATTCTACCAAAGAAGGTTCTCCTTCTTCAGGTGACCCACTTCTACCGCTACTTGGAGATACGAGGACTTTCAAGCCTTCAAGCTGGCTCGGTATGTCTTCAGGAGGTTGACCTCGAAGTCTACTGGAAGTCCTCAGTAACTCAGCCACGTTAACAAACTTAGGGGATTGGTCCCGAAGTCTACGGGAATGCCTCGGTAATTCAGCCACAGTTAAAGACTTTTAACTACTTCACATGAAAACAAAGTAAAATCTCAATGAAAACCACCTAAAGTCTCTAAAGAACCAATCAAATTGAATCACACGCCTAAAGAATCTAAGAGATAAAACACACACAAACAGTAACTTTCCGGACTGAAAACACTAGTTGGTGATGAAATCCAATGTCGCAGAGTTAGATACAGAAATAGCGGTTGGAATAGTTACCCTGGCAACCTGCTTAATGAATAGACTGGCACAAGTTTCTCCACTTAATGGTCTTGAGTGAAGAGAACCCCCCAGAAAATCCAAGTGAGTCTAGCCGACGTTTGCTCCAGGTACAATGGGATCTTCCCGCCACCGTCACCTTAGGAAGAATCCTAGAGAATATGGTCACTAAGGTTACCAACAGAAACAAATATACCTGGGGGAACAGTCTACGATCCGATACGCATGCAAGGGCAGAGTAGCGAGCTCAATCCCCTTGAAGGCTCCTCGACATAAACCGAGGTTTACCAAAAAGTGACCCCAGGCTCCTCGACAATGGTTAATCCTAGGTTTACCATTTGTAATATGTGAATATCTGGCGTCGTTCCCAATGAGGAAGGATTGATTCCCACAACAGTTCAGACACGATCTCGTGCTTCTCCTTTAAGAGGAGCTTTCCCAGAGCATAGATGCAACAATTGGATTTCTCCTACCGCAAGATAAAGCTACTTGTTTGTTTTACTATCTTGGAGAGTTAATTACTCCCTACTCCAAGATACTAGCCTAAGCTATGTTGGTGTATTAGAGCTCTAGAAAGAAAAAAATTTGCTAGATTGATTTTATTTTAAGCATGATTTTTAGTGGCTTTTCATTAAGTCAAGAGGTGATGGACATGAAACTTGTGGTGTAAAGACTCGACTCAAAATCACTACAAAAATGCACTTAAGATGATTAAATGATCTTTTCTTTTCAATGAAGTTCTAGCTAGGAAAGAGTTGGAAGATACAAATACTTGAAAACACAAATCTTTCTTAATAATCAAATCAAAAGAAGAGTATTCGTTCCTGTTACACTAGAAATTGTCACCATGACTATCTGCAGTTAATATGGCTCCATCAATAGTCATATTATCCTCCTTTTCAAGCCTAATACCTCTGCTCTCCATGTCAAACTTCAAGAAAGAGAGAAAGTCAATAAAA